>WNWK01021158.1:0-34511 GCA_009830355.1 Cherax destructor | reverse complement strand
CATCTAACACTATGTAAAACTCAAAGCATATAAAAGGCACGAATTTGGAATTCATTACCTGTCATTGCCAAAGAAACCCTGCCTGCTACCCAATTCAAAACGTGCTAAAAACCACCTTCTCACCCAAACCTAAATGCACAATATCAAACATTACCAACAAAGTAAAATAATCACTTAAATGTAAAAACCTGATTAATCACTTAAATGTAAAAACCTGTTATGAATAATACATACTAAGCTAACTGTTCCTATAACATTTACATTATAATGACCACATAAACTGTAATTGCAATGCAGCTAATTGTTTTAAATTATCTCACTCAATTAATTGCATTGTTACTATTAATAAATTAATATGTTCAACTTATATTCAAATTATACAACTTAGATACACAATTATACTTATTTTATAAATTATCAACCATATTTTTTTACCATGTAGTCTACTATTAATTAATCTTAAGAATGCCCAAATGCACAGCATATTAGGGGCTTTTGGCATGTACACCTCATCACCACTCCTGAGTGCAGAGCAGTAAGGTAAAGTGAAAATCGGGTTCAAGTGGTACACTAATAAGATACAGGAGGATGGCAGTACAGTACATCTGTGGGACATGTGAAAAGGCTCTTGGTAAAAAATCCAGAATCACATGCAACCTTTCCTTTTCAAAACATCATGTCACATGTTCAAGAATTAACACAGTAACAAGAAATGATATCCGTCTAGAAAGGTGTTTCTGGATCTGCGACAAGGATGTGGAACTAGGGACAGATATCAGGAAAGCACTCAGGAGGTTAATAAACAATAAGCATGAAAAAAAAGAGGAACTATTGAATAGTCTACCTGGTATATATAGAACATGGGAAGATAGGAAAAGAGTAAAGTCTAACACACACAATGACCAGTCTACAACAATTGACCCAAAAATAATCAGTCATCCACTGGAAAAAACACAGGAGACAAAAACATTAGCTAACTCAGCCCCCAGCCCCAGGACTGACCCAGACCCAGCCCCCAGCCATAGTGAACATCCAGATTTGGTTAAGGATGCCACCACAGCCATAGCCTCTAGTACAGATATACTAGAGGAGTCCTCTTCCAGGGAAAACGTTGGCCTCATGTCATCAAAGGAGGAAAGCGCTGATAACGAGGAAAACCAAGGAGTGGAAAGAGAGGAAGAAAAACGCAAGATAATTCGGCAGATCTTTGGGAAGACACAAAACCAGTAAATATAGGCAGTTAAAACATATGCAGATTCTCTGCAAAGGTATGGCCTATATGGCAGAGCTTTGGAATAAACACACCAGAAAATGTGCCAACATGTTAAGGAAAGGAAAGTGTCGTTTCAACAAAGAGTGCAGATACTTCCATCCAGTGATGTTCAAGCTTCAACAAGGCCGGAGAATGTTATGACCTGAGCTGCCCAGACCACCATATAAAGGGAACAGTACGCTATAGAAAAAGCAGGGAAAGGGAAAATGAAAATGACCAGCAATCTTTTTTAGATATAAGGAGAAACAACCAGATCAAAGAAAGAGACAAAATGGGGAAATGGTACAGAGAGGACAGATGGGCAGCACAGCGGGACACGCCAAGATTGGCACCAGCTCATCAGGGCCGTATGAACAAACAAAGTCAGTACTGGAGAAACCGGGGGTATGGGCACCAGGGCATACCAGGTAGGACATACCAGTGGTACTAACAAACACAAAGAAAGACCAAACATCCCAAATGGAACTCTTGCTTCATATTTGCAAATATTCAGGGTCTGAAATCAAATAAAAATGACAAAGTTAGTTATGTTAGTGGATCCTATCAGAAGCAAATGCCATGTTTGGAGCATTTACAGAAACACATACAAGGGATGTTTTGGACGGAGAGATTCAGATAGAAAACTATAACATGTATAGATGTGATAGAATCAATAGGTCAGAGGAGTAGGACTCTATGTAAAGATACTCTATGTTGCACAGAAGTGCTGAACGCTACGAATGATATAGTAGAAACCCTCGGCATTAAAGTGGAAAATAGGAATCTAGTAATTATCCTAGTATACAAACCACCATCAGCAACTGCGGAGGAATTCACAGAGCAGTTAAGGAAGATAGATAGCTACCTGGATAGGCTAGAAATCCACCAAGCATTTTAACTTGGAGATTTTAATCTCCTTCATGTAAAATGGAAGATCGGGGCAACATAATGTTATACCAGAAATATATCCTGGGAGTACCCTGTCAACAGGAACATACCAGGGAACTAATGAGGCTTTGTGAAAAGCTCATTAAACCAACAGATAATTGATCCCACTAGAAATGAAAATACGCTGGATTTGATATTCCAAACAACGGGAATTAATTAGAGACATAACAGTTACAAAAACAATATACTCTGACCATAACATCATAGAAGTTCAAACAGTATTAACTCAGGGTTGGGAACTGCGGCACTAATGTTAGAGACGGGATGTTCAGTAAGTTTAATTTTAATAACCATAGAATTGACTGGGAAAGAATAAACCAAGAGCTATCAGACATATCATGGGAATCAGACATGAGCACCCTAAACCCCCCACCAGTGCCTAGAAAGCTGAATACAGAAGCATACAAGGTATGTATGAAACACGTACCATTGGGGAAACCCAGAAGAAGATCAGATATAGAGAGAGAGCTAGGAGATGGTACAGGAGAAGAAAACGGGTTACTGAATTGCTGAAAAACACAAATATGTTGCAACAGAAGAGAATAGCCTTAACCGAGAGATCACTGAATTAGAGCAAAAACTTAAGATGTCATACCTGACAGAAGAAGTACAAAGGGAACAAAGAGCCATACATGATATTGAAAAGAAACCCAAATATTTCTATTCCTATGCAAAATCCAAGCTAAGAACTACCTGTAGAATTGGGCCATTATTGAGAGGAGATTCGTATACTGACGATGAACAGGAAATGAGGAAATCCTAAAGGAACAGTATGAGTCAGTGTTCAGCAACCCACTAAATGACATCAAGGTAGAAAATGCAGAAATATTTTCACTCCAGCAGAAGGCGCAGACCACCTAACCGATATTAGTACAAATCCCATAGATTTCGAAAAAGAAATGGACAACATGTCCACTCACTCAACACCTGGACCAGATTCATGGAATGCTTTATTTATAAAGCAGTAAACCATTAGCAAGAGCTCTTAGTATTCTGTGGAGAAAGAGCTTAGATCTAGGTGAAATACCGAGGCCTTAAAGAGTGCAGACATAGCTCCTTTGCATAAGGGAGGTAGTAGAGCACTAGCTAAAAATTACAGACCAGTAGCCCTCACTTTCTCACATCATAAAAATCTTTGAAAGAGTGATGAGATGGCAGATTACAAACTTCATGGACCAGCACAACCCATACCAACCAGCATGGTTTCAGAGCGGGACGATCATGCCTGTCACGCTGCTGAACCATTATGACAGAATTACGGAGGCATTGGAGGACGACCAAAACGCAGATGTGATTTACACAGATTTTGCAAAGGCGGTTGACAAATGCGATCATGGAGGATAGCGCACAAAATGAGGGCCATAGGCATTACTGGAAAGGTAGGCAGATGGATATTTGAGTTCCTAACACAGAACACAAAAGTAGTAGTGAACAAGGCAAGATCCAGCATCAGCGATGTCAAAGCTCAGTGCCCCAAGGCACTGTCCTGCACCTCTGCTGTTTCTCATCCTCATAGCAGACATAGATAAAAACACCCAGCACACTTTTGTATCATCATTTGCAGATGACACTAAAATAAGCATGAAAGTCACTACGGTAGAAGACACTGAAAAATTACAGGAGGACATAAGCAGGGTCTTCCAGTGGGCAGTGGAGAACAACATGACGTTCAATGGTGATAAGTTTCAGCTGCTTAGGTATGGAAAAATGAAGAACTCAAAGGAACACTATATACAAAACGCAAGAGGGTCACCACATAGAACGAAAGGAACACGTTAAGGACTTGGGAAAAATATGTCTGCTGATCTGTCTTTTAAAGACCATAACAAGACAAAGATCACAACAGCCAGGAAGATGACGGGGTGGGTATTGAGAACTTTCAAAACAAGGAAATAATGCCGATGGTGACACACTTCAAATCGCTAGTGCTCCCTCACTTAGAATACTGCTTCTCTGCTGACAGCCCGTTCAGGGCAGGAGAAATATCAGAGCTGGAACAAATTCAGAGATCGTTTCGGCTCACATTGAGCCATTGAAACATCTAAATTATTGGGAACGCCTTCAAGTCTTGAACATGTACTCATTGGAGCGGAGGAGAGAGATACATGATAATATAAAACGATTGGAAAGTACTTGAGGGCCTGGTCCCAAATCTGCACACTGCCATAACAACATACTGGAGTGAGAGATATGGGAGGAAGTGTAAAATAAACCCAGTGAGGAGCAGGGGTGCAGTGGGGACAATACGGGATCACTGTATAAACATCCGGGGTCCCAGACTATTCAACATCTTACCAGAAGATATCCGAAACATCGCTTGGAACCAGTGTTAGAAGCCTTCAAGAGGAAACTGGACAAGTACCATCGGGTGCCAGATCAACCAGGCTGTGATGGATATGTGGGGCAGCGGGCCTCCAGCAGCAACAGCCTGGTTGATCAGGCAAGCACCAGACGAGCCTGGCCCATGGCCGGGCTCAGAGAGTAGATACTCTCGAAACTCTTCAAAGGTATATCAAAGGTATCATTGTATCATGTCTACCTAACTATGTATCATTGTACCATGTCTAAATAAACTATTATTATTATTATTATTACTTATACTGTAAATATAAACTACATACCACGGGTGGGGTTCAAACCCACGGGTTCGAACCCCACCCGTGGTGTGTGGTTTGTTTGCAATCGTGTCATTACGATTTCGTGAGGCACTGTAAATATAAATTATTTGTAGCAGGTTTCTATACGGCATACCTAACTATATAAAAATATACTATATATGCTGCTAACTTCTGTGTACACCATGTTATACAACTTATATGATTTACTTTAGCTTAAATATGTTCTTCATAATTTTACACTTATTGTACCCAAGATTGCTTTCACCCTTGTTCATTTTTATTATAAAAATCATTTTTTCTTTTAACCCATTAACTGTCCAAACGTATATATACGTTTTTACTGCTAGCGCTCCGACCTTGATTTTCCCCATAAGAAAGCATGTAAAAAAAAAAGTATATATACGTTTCTATGCAGGTGAAACGAAAGAGATTAGGATACCAATAGGTGAGTTTTACCTAACATTGTTAATCTACTCTATTCTTGATGGTTCAACCTGTAATATGGATTCTCTGATATTTTAGCTAAAATTGATTTATTGCACTGACTATAACTTCCTCTGTTTCTCATTGTTCTTCTGTACTCGGTTTCTTCCTTACTTTGCTATATTAATGGCCCACATAGGTTTATCTTTTTCCTTGAATATAACACATACAGTAATGGAGTTACAGGTAATTGAAAGGAAAAATGGTGAAGTAAAAAACATGCTATCATTTATCCTATAAAACTGCTTCTTTAAGGAACTGGGGTAATATGGTCTACTGTGTGTATAAAGTGTTTCTTTAGGTGTCTTTTTACATGCAAGGTAGATGCAGTTGTTATGAATAATTCTTCATAGAGCAACCCCGCCAAGTAGGAAATTTCTATAAGAAAATCATCTAACATCTCTGCAGGTAATGTGAGGTCATCCAGATACTCGTAACATCCCTTGATTTCTTGTCCAAATACAGTGGACCCTTGGTTTTCATGTACAGTGGACCCCCGGATTACGATATTAATCCGTTCCAGAGGGCTTATTGTTAACCAAAAATATCGTAATCCGAATCTATTTTCCCCATAAGAAATAATGGAAATAAAATTAATCCATTCCAGACCCCCAAAAGTATTAAAATAAATTCTTTTTGTACTACATATAGACATTAAATTACACAGAAAACAATGGGAAAAATACATAATTTAAAACTGTACACAATAACATGTCACTTACCTTTATTGAAGAGTTGTTGATGTGTGGAAGATGGGAGGAGGGGGGAGGATGGAGGAGTTGCTAGTGTTTGGAAGGAGAATCCCCTTCCATTAACACTGCAGGTACCAAGTTCTTTTCTGGGGTTACTGGCCTTTTTCTTTTAATGCCACTAGGACTGGGTTGAGAGTCACTGGACCCCTCTCTCACAAAAAATCTGTCCAGGGAGCTCTGTGTCTGGCGATTCTTTAACCCTTCAGGGTCGGTTGCCGTACTAGTCGTTTTACGACCAGGGGTCGTGCCGTACTAGTCACGTAAATTTAGCGGCCTCAAATTAGCGGGAAACGGCTGGTAGGCCGAAAGAATGGGTCTGTGTGGTCATTGTGCAGTATAAAAAATCCTGCAGCACACTGCATAATGAGAGAAAAACTCAGCCGTTTTTTTTTTTTTAAAACTAATTTGCAGTCTATTTTCACATGGTATTTATTGATGTTTTCCTTTTCTTGGTCTCATTTGATAGAATGGAAGATTTTTTTTTTTTTATTAAACATCGGCCGATTCCCACCAAGGCAGGGTGGCCCGAAAAGAAAAACTTTCATCATCATTCACTCCATCACTGTCTTGCCAGAAGGGTGCTTTACACTACAGTTATAAAACTGCAACATTAACACCCCTCCTTTAGAGTGCCGGCACTGTACTTCCCATCTCCCGAACTCAAGTCCGGCCTGCCGGTTTCCTGAATCCCTTCATAAATGTTACTTTGCTCACACTCCAACAGCACGTCAAGTATTAAAAACCATATGCCTCCATTCACTCCTATCAAATACGCCACACATGCTTGCTGGAAGTCCAAGCCCTCGCACACAAAACTTCCTTTACCCCTCCCTCCAACCTTTCTGGGCCGACCCCTACCCGCCTTCCCTCCACTACAGATTTATACACCTCAAGTCACTCTGTCTCGTTCCATTCTCTCTACATGTCCAAACCACCTCAACAACCCCTCCTCAGCTTCTCTGGACAATCGTTTTGGTAATCCCGCACCTCCTCCTAATTTCCAAACTCCGAATTCTCTGCATTATATTCCACACACATTGACCTCAGACATGACATCTCCACTGCCTCCAGCCTTCTCCTCGTTGCAACATTCATCACCCATGCTTCACACCCATATAAGAGCGTTGGTATAACTATACTCTCATACATTCCCCTTTGCTTCCATGGACAAGGTTCTTTGTCTCCACAGACTCCAGGTGCTCCACTCACCCTTTTCCCTCATCAATTCTATGATTCACCTCATCCTTCATAGACCCATCCGCCGACATGTCCACTCCCAAATATCTGAATACATTCACCTCCTCCATACTCTCTCCCTCCAATCTGATATCCAATCTTTCGTCACCTATTCTTTTTGTTATCCTCATCACCTTCTCTTTCCTATATTCACTTTCAATTTTCTTCTTTTACACCCCCTACCAAATTCATCCACCAACCTCTGCAGCTTCTCTTCAGAATCTCCCAAAAGCACAGTGTCATCAGCAAAAAGCAACTGTGACAACTCCCACTTTGTATTTGCTTCTTTATCTTTTAGCCCAACACCTCTTGCCAAGACCCTCGCATTCACTTCTCTTACAACCCCATCTAAAATATATTGAACAACCACGGTGACATCACACACCCTTTGTCTAAGGCCCACTTTTACTGGGAAATAGTCCCCTTCTCTCCCTACACACTCTAACCTGAGCCTCACTATCCTCATAAAAACTCTTCACTGCTTTCAGTAACCTTCCTCCTATTCCATACACCTGCAACATCTGCCACATTGCCCCCCTATCTACCCTATCATATGCCTTTTCCAAATCCATAAATGCCAATGGAAGATATATTACAGAAATAGAGATGATTTTGATTGGTTTGACAATGACAAGTACAGTGGACCCCCGCCTAACGAACACTTTGGAAATCATACAATTATGGTAAGTATAAATTGTAAGTGCTTGTGGAAGTGTACAGTGAGCCCCCGGTTCTCGTCGGTAATCCGTCACAGAGGGCCCGTTGACCACCGGTTTGGTCGAACTCCGATTCTATTTTCCCCATAAGAAATAATGGAAATAAAATTAATCCGTTTCAGACACCCAAAAGTATTAAAATAAAATATTTTTGTACATTAAATATACATTAAATTACACAGAAAACAATGAGACATGAAGAATAAAACAGTAATAACATGTCACTTACCTTTATTGAAGAGTTGTTGATGTGTGGAAGACGGGAGGAGGGGGGAGGATGGAAGAGTTGCTTTTGTTTGGAAGGAAATCCTTCCATAAAGCCTTCAGGTACCAAGTCCTTTCCCCGGGTTACTTCCCTTCTTTGTTTTTTAATGGCACTAGCACCAGCTTGAGAGTCACTGGACCCTGTTGCTCAAAAAGTGTTCCAGAGAGTTCTGTTTCTGGCGAATGTTTGGAATTGTGCCGCGACTGGGGCAGGCTGGCTCTCTGGCTGGCTGGCTGAACAGCCGGCTGGCTGGATGGATGGATGGCCAGCCTGCTGGCTGGCTGGCTTGCTGACCATCTGGCTGGCTGAATGGATGGACAGCCGGCTGGCTGGATGGATGGACAGCCAGCTGGCTGGATGGATGGACAGCCAGCGGCTGGATGGATGAACAGGCGGGTGGCTGGATGGATGGACAGCGGCTGGCTGGATGGATGGACGAACGGCTGGATGGATGGGACAGACGGCTGGATGGATGGATGGACAAGCGGCTGACTGGCTGATCACCCGGCTGGATGGATGGATGGCCGGCCAGCCGGCTGACCAGCAGCCGGCTGGCAACTGACTGACTGGGCGGCTGGCTGGCGCTGACTGACTGACTGAGTGAGTCTATCTCACAGGAACACATAAATACAATTATACATAGTGTAAATTACCTAGGATACAGGGAGAATCTAATAATAATAATGATAATAATTTTGAAGCATGGTGACCAGCTGGCACAAGGGGCTCCAGTCTTATCACTAATCTAATTACAAGAGGTGACATTGATGAGGGGTGGGCGTCCTCTTATCTTATTATTAAGCTAAACTAATTAGTTTTGACATTGATGAGGTACAATGCCTTCGCCTGCCTGCCTCCCTCCCTCCCTGCCTGTCACCCCTCCTGCCAGCCACCCAGCCAGGGGTGACGGGTTAGCCTAGGCTTTATTTGTTTTCATTGTTTTATTTGTCTGTCTGTATCTGTTTGTCTATCTGTCTCAGAGAGATCCAACACATATTATAAGACTCAGTAGTCACTGCTTCACATCTGAGTCCTGAAAACATTATTTGCCAGTCTAGATTTATTGGGATATCCTAGGTAATTTACACTATGTATAATTGTATTTATGTGTACGTGTGTGACAGACACAGACAGGCCAGCCAGGCAGCCAAACAATCTACCAGCCAGGCAGCCAAACAACCAACCAGCCAGCCAACCAACCAGCCAGCCAACCAACCAGCCAGCCAGCCAACCAACCAGCCAGCCAACCCACCAACCCACCAACCAACCAACCCACCAACCCACCCCACCCTTCAATTCTACCGTATTTCTGACATTCTTTACCACAGGCTTGGCACTAGGAGCTTTCTTGGGGCCCCTGGTGGCTTATTTAGCAGTTGCAAGCACTAAAAACACTGGAATAATGACAACATACAGTGGACCCCGGCTAACGTTCATTCCAGATAACGTTTTTCGGCTAAAGGTTGCTTTTACGTTCAATATTTTTCGGCTAGCATTATTTACTCAGCTAACGTTACGTACCAGACCTGTCTGCCCGCTCTGGGCTTGCGCACCTCCTCCCAGGACGCCAGTCCAGCGTTGTTTACACTTGAGTGAACAATACCCAGCGCGCTCTTTCAAGCAATCACAATACATTTGGTGTCTTTTTGGTGATTTAGTGACTGTCACTGTGAAATAAGTCACCATGGGTCCAAAGAAGCTTCCTAGTGGCACCTCTGTGCTAAAGAGAGTGAGGAACACCATCGAAATGAAGAAGGAGATTGTTGAAAAATATGAGAGTGGCGTACGTGTGGGTGAGCTTGTCAGGATGTACAACAAAAACACAGTTTAGCAGGCATGCAGGGTGTAGCAGGCATGCAGGGAGTGTAGCAGGCATGCGGGAGTGTAGCAGTCATGCAAGGAGTGTAGCAGGCATGCAGGGGAGTGTAGCAGGCATGCAGGGAGTGTACAGGCATGCAGGGAGTGGAGCAGGCATGCAGGAGTGTAGCAGGCATGCAAGGAGTGTGAGCATGCAGGGAGTGTAGCAGGCATGCAAGGGTGTAGCAGGCATGCAGGGAGTGTAGCAGGCATGCAAGAGGTGAGCTGCAAGGAGTGTAGCAGGCATGCAGGGAGTGTAGCAGGCAGCAGGGAGTGTAGCAGGCAAGCAGGGAGTGTAGCAGGCATGCAGGGAGTGTTGCAGGCATGCAGGGAATGTAGCAGGCACCAGGGAGTGTAGCAGGCATGCAAGGAGTGTAGCAGGCATGCAGGAGTGTAGCAGGCATGCAGGGAGTGTAGCAGGCATGCAAGGGTGTAGCAGGCATGCAGGGAGTGTAGCAGGCATGCAAGGAGTGTAGCAGGCATGCAAGAGTGTAGCAGGCATGAGGAGTGTAGCAGGCATGCAGGAGTGTAGAAGGCAAGCAAGAGTGTAACAGGCATGCAAGGAGTGTAGCAGGCATGCAGGGAGTGTAGCAGGCATGCAGGGAGTGTAGAAGGCAAGCAAGGAGTGTAACAGGCATGCAAGGAGTGTAGCAGGCATGCAGGGAGTGTAGCAGGCATGCAGGGAGTGTTGCAGGCATGCAGGGAATGTAGCAGGCACACAGGGAGTGTAGCAGGCATGCAAGGAGTGTAGCAGGCATGCAGGAGTGTAACAGGCATGAAAGGAGTGTAGCAAGCACACAGGGAGTGTAGCAGTAGTGCAGGGAGTGAGGTTTTCCCCTTTCCCAAACACTAAGCCCTGCCCCTGTCCCCCTATCTTCCGATGCCAGCAAGTCTCTTTAATAAAGGTAAGTAAATGTTATTTTAAATGTTTATTTCATTATTTATTTATAAATTTTAAATTGTATGTAGTATTTATGTGTGTTTTCTGTATGTAAAACTATAGTTATTCTTTAAATTTTTTTTTTTTTTTTTTGAATATTTTTGGATATCAGGAACGGATTAATTGTATTTACATTATTTCTTATGGGGAAAAAAGGCTTCGGATAACGTTTTTCGGCTAAAGCTCTAGCTCCTGGAACGGATTAAGAATGTTAGCCGAGGTCCACTGTATATGGTATGAATGCGTGGGTGGTGCGTGGGTAGTTTTCGCCGCTTGTAAACAATAACACACTGAGTGCCTGGGCGCCCAGCTGGGCCACGGCGACACGCGTACGCGTTCGGGACGGATAGCTGACTCGCCGAACTCCAGTGGCCGCCTAATACCGAGTCAAAAATATTGTAAAAAACCGTCGAACACCGATTTGGCCGAGCTCCGGCGCCGTCGAACACCGGGTTCACTGTATTTTTGGGGTCTGAAATAGACTAACCTACGTGACATTATTTCTTAAGGAAGTAAATTCATAAGGTAATGGCACTTTAGCAGGCTTCTGAATGAATTTTGTTCGTTAGACTGGGGATCACTGTACCTTGAAATTGAGCTCAAGTAGCGAAAATGTTTGATTTTGACGATGTTCAATAGTAAACAAATCACACCATGCATCTAATACACATCAACTGGCAGTATAATATTCTTGCACAAGTGCGCTGATATTATTTATACCATTTTTACAATGATGCAGAGATATACATAACAGTAAATCTTCTATTTTTTTTGAGGAGAAAATTCAAAATGGAAAGCAAAAGTAATGTAAGAGGGCCTGGAGGCATGACTAATGAACAGAGAAGATGTTATTTTAGTGCCAGGAATGTCTGCCTTGTTTATTCTGGACCCTATTTTGAAATTGGCATTGTTTGAAATTTGTGTGAAATTTGCCAAAATGCCATTTTCTGACCACTATTTTGGGTAGTTGAAATTGGTAAATAGGCGGTTTCTTGTACTTAATCGATAGAAGAAATGGAGTTCTAGCGAAATAGCTATGATTTTAGTATACTGGAACATTGGAATTGGCCAAAAAAAGGGCTCACAGTTGGCGAAATCGCTGTTGCGTAAACATCTTCGAGACCGATAAATTCGCGAGAGCATAATTCCGTAAGGTTTCATTCAAATTTGATACTTTTGGTGTCATTATGATCGGAAAAAGATTATCTATTATTTCATAAAATTTTTTTCCAAAAATTTTCGACCCTGAGAACGTTTTCCGAGAAGGCCTTTCGACCCCAAAGGGTTAAAACATCCCTGTGAATGGGACACCACATTGTCATTGTACAAGTTGCCAGCATGGCCTGCAACAGCTTTGTTAGGGTGATATTCATTCATAAAGCCTTGCACACTGCTCCACATTCCACAAATCTCTTTAATCATTGATGAAGGCAACTTCCTCCATCTCTGTTCCTCCTCCTCCTCTGAACCATTTTCCTGAACTGTGGTCTGTTGTTGCTGTTGCTGTTGAAGCTCTTGCAGATCTTCAGGTGTTATCTCTTCATTGTCCTCCTCCAACTCTTCCACATCCTCGTACTAACATCCAACCCCATGGACTTGCCCAGTGCCACAATGTCTTCCACAACAGGCTCAAGCTCAGGGTTCTGAGGCTCATCCCCAAAACCTAAAATCCCTCTCTTGGACACAGTCTGGCCACAATTTTCTCCAGCCAGAGTTCAAAGTCCTGGTAGTCACTCCCTCCCAAGCCTTACCTATAAGGTTTACACAATGCTGGATATTGAGCTTGATCTTTCCAAAACTCTTTTAGGGTCATATTAATGTCTGTGGTCACTTAAAGCACTTTTGAAACATTGCTTGGTGTAGAGTTTTTAAAGTTTGAAATGACCTGCTGGTCCATGGGCTGAGGAGAGAGTGGTATTAGAGGGTAAGAACTTCACTTTGATGAACTGCACAATTTGCTCTGCAAAGTCTGGAGGATGACAAGGAGCATTGTCCATTATCAGGAGGCACTTAAGTGGCAAATTATTTTCCTCATGATATTTCTTACACTGGGCCAAACACTTCATGGAACCAATCCAAGAAAATTTCCTCGTGACCAATGCCTTACTGTTAGACTTCCACATCACACACAAATTAGCCTTGGTGACACTGCATCTCTTAAACGCTCGGTGATTTTCAGAGTGGTACACCAATAAAGCTTCACTTTAAAATCTTCAGCTAGCACTAGCACATAACATAAGAGTTAGCCTGTCTTTCATAGGCTTGTGTCCACAGTGCCTCTTCCTCCTGTGTAATGAAGGTCCTGTTTGGCATTTTCTTCAAAAACAGGCCTGTTTCGTCACAATTGAACACTTGTTGGGGTTGGAATTGTTCAGCCTCTATGTACCTGGAATTCCTGCATATATTTTCAGCCCCACTTTTGTCACAACTGGCTGCCTCACCATGCCTTATTACACTGTGTATGCCACTATGCTTCTTAAATCTGTCAAACCAGCCTTTGCTGGCTTTAACCCTTTGACTGTCGCAACCCTCAATCCTGAGTGCTCTCCTGTTGTCGCAAAATTTAAAAAAATAAATAAATTATTTTCTTATGAAATGATAGAGAATCGTTTTCCGATGGTAAAGACACCAAAAGTTTGAAATTTGATTGAAAACTCACGGAATTACGCTCTGCAAAGTTAGTGATCTCAGCAATATATACGCATCGGCAATTTCGCCGATTTTGAGCCCTATTTTCGGTAAATTCCATTGTTCCAGTTGACCAAACTAATAGATATTTCTTTAGAACTCCATTTGTTCTATCGATTGAGTACAAGAAACCACCAATTTATCGATTTCAACTACCAATAAAGTGATCAGAAATTGGCAATTTGGCCAATTTCATGGAAAATAAAAGTTGTCAATTTCAAAATAGGGTCCAGAATAAACAATGCAGACATTCCGGGCACTAAAATAAGATGTTATCTCTTCATTAGTCACGTCTTTAGGCCCCTCTTATATTACTTTTGGTTTCTATTTTGATTTTTTATTCACATAAAAAATAGAAGATTTACCATTATGCAGACTATTGCATTATTGTAAAATTGGTATAAATAATATCAGTGCACTTGTGAAAGAATATTAGACTCGCCAATTGATGTGTATTGGACGCGTGGCGGGATTTGTTTACTCTTGAACATTTGCAAAAATCGAACATTTCTCCTACTTTGAGCTCAATTTCAAGGTCGTTTTCATCATACAACTAATCAAAATCATCTTTATTTCTGTAGTATGGTGTCCATTCTATCAAATGAGACCATAAAAAAGAGAATACAACCATAAATACTATACGAAAATACACCTCAAAGTCGGCGTTTTAATCCAAAAAAATGGTCGGAGTTTTTTTTCTCTCATTACATAGTGCGTGCTGCAGGATTTTTTTATACTGCGCACACTGACCCACAGACCCATTCTCTCATATGTGGGCCTACCAGCTTTCTCCCGTTTGATTTGAAGCTGCTAGAATTTAGGCGTATTGATACGTCCGAAACAGTGGCTCATAAGATGTATACAGTGGACCCCCGGTGTTTCATTTGTAACAGAATGCTGCTCAAGTGCCATTACCAACCAATTATTCCCCCTTTAAAAATAATGTAAAAAAAGATATCCTTTTAGACCCCCCAAAAATACACTTATAAAAGCATTTAAAAATACACTTACATAAAGGGAGTGTTTTTAGAGGAGAAATTCTTATTTCACACTTTTGCGGGGATTTCTTGGGATTCATGAACTGCCTTGTTTTTTAAATATTTTGCCTGCAATTGTTTTTCGTTGTCCCCCCAAAACAAATTTCCACTCTTCCAGACTTGCGATCTCTGTTTTGTGATCATTTTGCCCCTTTTCGCAACAACAGCTTCCTTGATTTTTTTTCCCCCTTTGGCCCAATGGTAGCAATGTTTGAATAGGCTTTCCTACGCCTGGAAGCTCAGCGATACCCTCCTTTCTTCATTCTCCTTTTCCCTTTCCTTCCCACAGGGCTGGCACTGGGAGCTTTTTGGACCCATGGTGGCTTATTTAGCAGTTGCAAGCACTAAAAACAATGGAATAATGACAAAATGTATGGTATGAATGCGTGGGTGGCGCTCACTCGCTGGTGAACAATGGCACACTGACTCTGGATGGAGCGTTGTGCCGTCCCAGAGCACGTGTCACGCGTCCAAGACGAATAGCGTTTTCCGAGCGGATCATCGTTTACCGAACCATTATTTTTGCGGAAAAATGTATCGTTTTCCAAATTTAGCGTAATCCCGCCATCATAATCGGGGTCCACTATAACTGTATTTGTGTATACCTGAATAAACTTACTTACTTAACATTAGCAGTGTGTACTGCTGTGTGAGTTCAGAGCTTAAAACTCATCTCCTGAACCTACCATAAGATTAGCTGAAACATAATTGCTGGAACTAATAGTGCAACCACAGGTGGAGGCTAAGGGCATAAAGACTCCCATGGGAATTTTTATTATTTTCAAAATGTATTATAGCCACAAAAGCACTGTAGTTGAGTTTCACATGTACAGTGGTCCCTCGACTAATGAAATTAATCCGTTCCAGGAGCTAGCTCTTAACATGAAAAATTCGTAATTCGAAACCTTATTTCCAATAAGAAATAATGTAAATACAGTGGTACCCGGTTTCATATTTTTCGTTCAGAATGCTGTTCAAGTGCCATTACCAAACGAATTTATCCCCATAAGGAATAATGTAAAATAGACTAGTCCTTTTAGACCCCCAAAATACACATACAAAAGCATTTAAAAAAATAAACTTACATAAGATAACATCAATTTTATATTGTCATCCTCCTTAACACTTGTTGCAATTCCTATCATCATATTGTCATTTTAATAGTATAGTATCATCAATTGTTAATTTGAAATAAAATATATAACCAGAAGAAACTCAATAAATTTCTCTAGTATTGTTATTTTACTAGTATAGCATCAACATATTGTAATTTGAAATAAAATATACAGCTAGAATAAACTCAATCAATTTCTCTAGTATTATGTACATAGTGAATAAGTCTTTAGATCAGCTGCCCTAATGCCATGGCATGCTAGTGGCTCTCCTTGATTTACAGTTTTATAATTGTAACTACCAATATTTATGTATACTCTTAACTTGCAACGAAATAAAAATATTATTATTATTATTAAAGGGCGAGTTTGGAGACCATTGTAACCGAGGTACCACTGTACAATTAATCCGTCCACCCAAAAATATTCACAAAAATACATTTTAATTATAGTTCTACATACACAAAACAACATTATTAACACTATAAATACTACTACTAATACTAAATAATAAAAAAACAGATTAATAAATAACTTACCTTTATTGAAGAGAGTTACAGTCGGTGTCCCTCAAGGTAGTGTCCTGGGGCCACTCCTATTCCTCATTTACATAAATGACCTACCGAATGCATCACAACTACTCAAACCCATTTTGTTTGCAGATGACACAACATATGTCTCTCTCACCCAAATCAGTCGTACTAGCCAACACAGTTAATGCCGAATTACAGAAAATATCAACATGGATGATGACAAATAAGCTTACTCTCAATACGGACAAGACCTACTACATTCAGTTTGGAAACAAAGCTACAAATGTTCCACTTAACATAACGCTAAATGGTTCACCCATCACAAGGCTCACAGAGGGAAAATTCCTAGGAATCCACCTTGACAGTAGTCTTAAATTCCAAACACACATACAACAAATTTCCAAGAAAATCTCAAGGACAGTAGGTATATTATCTAAGATACGCTATTATGTGCCTCAACCAGCTCTCATTGCACTATATCATTCTCTTATCTACCCTTATCTCACCTATGGAATCTGTGCATGGGGCTCAACAACATTAAATCACCTTAGACCACTCATAACCCAGCAAAAGGCTGCAGTCAGGATGATAACAAATTCCCACTCTAGACAGCATACTCCACCTATATTCAGAACCTTAAAACTACTCACCATAAAAAATATTCATACCTATTCATGTGCCTTCTACATACATAAAACTCTACATGCTAATATTAACCCTGCGCTCAGAATTCTCCTCAACAACTTTAATAGGTCCCACAACATGACACAAGACACAGATCACTATTTGACATACCCGAGTCCATACTAACCAATGTAAAAATTCTATGCACATAAAGGGCCCCAAAATCTGGAATTCATTACCAGTAAATATCAAGTTAACCTTGTCCGAAAATCAATTCAAGACTCTTCTCAAAAGTCACCTACTCACCCTATACTAAATACTCATACTGTAACAAACTTCCAAACCCAATATTATTTTACTTAAGAAGATCTCATTTTGATATGTTCATCCTCCTTAACACTTGTTGCAATCTTATATCATCATATTGTCATTTAAAATCTTATAGTATCATCATTTTCTTAATTTGAAATAAAATATATACCTAGATGAAACTCTAAAAACTATTTCTAGTATTGTTATTATACTAGTATAGCATCAACATACTGTAATTTGAAATAAATTCTACAACTAGATTAAACTCAACCAATTTCTCTTGTATTGTCTTTAAATAGTATGTATAACCATTTAATAATTTAAATAATATAGAACTAGAATAAACTCAATCAATTTCTTTAGCATTAAGTACTTAGTGAATAAGTCTCTAGAATAAACTGCCCCTAATGCCATGGCATGCCAGTGGCTCTCCTTGCATTACAGTTTTATAATTGTATTATATTTGTAACTACCAATAACATTGTACACTTGTAACATGCATTGAAATAAAAATTATTATTATTATTATTATTATTATTATTATCTGGAAGATAGGGAGGACGACAGGGAAAGGGTGTTAGTGGTTGGAAGTGGAATCCCCCTCCAAAATGACTTCAGGTAACAAGTCCTTATCTGGGGTTACTTCCCTTCTTTTTCTTTTAAGGCCACTAGGACCAGCTTGAGAGTCACTGGATCCCTGCCTCGAGAAATAACTGTCCACAGTCCTCTGTTTCTGGCGCCTGTTTAATATTTTCCTGAAGTGCAACATGGCTCTGTCACTGAACTGGTTGGACAGATGGCTCATTTCAGCTTGCTCAGGGTGGTGTTTTTCAACAAAACTTTGCACATCGTTCCACTTAGAACAAATTTCCTTAATCCGTGAAGAAGGCACCTCCTTCACTCCCTCTTCCTCCTCCTGTGAAGCAATAACCTCAGCTCTGGTCTGATGCTGTTCCAGTTCCAGCTTTTGCAGCTCTTCAGTTGTTAGCTCTACCCTGTGCTCCTCCACCAACTCTTCCACATCCTCACCACTCGCCTCCAACTCCAGGCTGTTCCCCAATGCCACAATAGAGTCCACAATAGGCACAGGGTCGTCTGGGTCAGGGTCAGCCTCAAATCCTTCAAAATCCCTCTTTTCAACACAATCTGGCCACAGTGGTCTCCAAGCAGAGTTCAAAGTCCTGGAAGTCACTCCCTCCCAAGCATTACCTATAAGGCCTATGCAATGCACGATATTGAAGTGATCTTTCCATAACTCTTTTAGGGTCAATGCAGAGGCTGAGGTTACGTCAAAGCACCGTTGAAACATTGCTTTGGTGTACAGTTTCTTGAAGTTTGCAATGACCTGCTGGTCCATTGGCTGGATGATAGGAGTGGTGTTAGGAGGCAAGACCTTCACTGTGATGAAACTGAACTCATCAGACAAAAAGTCATCCAAGTTGTGAGGATGAGCAGGAGCATTGTCCAGTACCAGGAGGCACTTGAGTGGCAATTTCTTTTCCAGGAGGTATTTCTTCACACTAAGGCCAAACACTCAAGTCAACAATTCCACGAAAATGTCCTTAGTGACCCATGCATTAGTGTTAGCATTCCAATACACACACAAATTATTCTTGTCAACACTGTTTCTTGAATTCTCTGGGATTTTCTGAGTGATACACCAGTAAAGGCTTCACTTTAAAATCACCACTGGCATTGGCACAAAGCATAAGAGTTAGCCTGTCTTTCATAGGCTTGTGTCCTGGCTGTGCCTTTTCCTCCTGAGTAATGAAGATCTTGTTGGGCATTTTCTTTCAAAATAGGCTTGTTTCATCACAATTAAACACTTGTTGGGGTTCGAATTTTTCAGTGTCTACGAACCCCTGGAATTCACTCACAAACTTTTCAGCTGCACGTTTGTCTGAGCTGGCTGCCTCACCATGCCTCACAACACTGTGTATGCCACTACGTTTCTTAAACCTCTCAAACCAGCCTCTGCTGGCTTTGAAATCACTCTCCTCACCACTGATTCCAGACATTGTCTTGACAAGATCTGCGTGCAACTTCCTTGCCTTTTCACAAATTATCGCCGTGGAAATACTATCACCCGCTATCTGTTTTTCATTGATCCACACCCCCAACTACTTCTCAACCTCAGCCACTGTTTTCGATCTATTTTTCGTTAACATATCAACCCCTTTTGCAACATTAGCTTCCTTGATCTCATTTCTCTTTGTCAGGATAGTGGCGATAGTAGATGTGTTTTTCTTGTACAGTCATCCCTTGGTTTTCGCTTGTCCCAGTTTTCGCCGATTTTGGTTTTCACCGACTTTTTTCAGGGAAAATTTGTCTTAGTTTTCGCCGACCGTATGGGACCTGTCCACCAGTGCCGCGCACATACAAAGGCCGTAGGCCCGCCACCTACGCACCTCCCACGCACATTGTCACGCAGTCTAGCATTGTTTACACTTGAGTGAACATCACCCCAGATGTTTATACAAAAACATTTATTAACAATTCATTGTTTTGGGCCTTGATTATTGTGTGTGACTACTAAATAGCTACCATGGGCCCAAAGAAAGCTCCTAGTGCCACTTCTTTAGTAAAGAAAGTGAAGAACACTGTAGAAATGAAGAAAGAAATAATAGAAAAATATGATAGTGAAAGTGAGAAACACGATGGAGTTTAAGAGTGTAGCAGGCATGCAGGGAGTGTAGCAGGCATGCAGGGGAGGTGCAGGCATGCAGGGAGTGTAGCATGCATGCAGGGAGTGTAGCATGCATGCAGGGAGTGTAGCATGCATGCAGGGAGTGTAGCATGCATGCAGGAGTGTAGCATGCATGCAGGGAGTGTAGCATGCATGCAGGGAGTGTAGCATGCATGCAGGGAGTGTAGCATGCATGCAGGGAGGGCATGCATGCAGGGAGTGTAGCATGCATGCAGGAGTGTAGCATGCATGCAGGGAGTGTAGCATGCATGCAGGGAGTGTAGCATGCATGCAGGGAGTGTAAGCATGCATGCAGGGGGTGTAGCATGCATGCAGGGAGTGTAGCATGCATGCAGGGGTCAGCATGCATGCAGGGAGTGTAGCATGCATGCAGGGAGTGTAGCATGCATGCAGGGAGTGTAGCATGCATGCAGGGAGTGTAGCATGCATGCAGGGAGTGTAGCATGAATGCAGGGAGTGTAGCATGAGTGCAGGGAGTGTAGCATGAATGCAGGGAGTGTAGCATGCATGCAGGGAGTGTAGCATGCATGCAGGGAGTGTAGCATGCATGCAGGGAGTGTAGCAGTATGCAGGGAGTGTAGCAGGTATGAGAGTGTGATGTATGCAGGAGTGTAAGCATGCATGGGGGGAGGGGCATGCATGCAGGGAGTGTAGCATGTGCAGGAGTGTGCAGTATGCAGGGAGTGTAGCATGTATGCAGGGAGTGTAGCATGTATGCAGGGAGTGTTAGGGATGCATGCAGGGAGTGTGCATGCATGCAGGGAGTGTAGCAGGTATGCAGGGAGTGTAGCAGGTGATCAGGAGTGTGGTATGCAGGGAGTGTAGCATGTAAGGGTGTAACAGGTATGCAGGAGTGTAGCAGGTATGCGGGAGTGTAGCAGGTATGCAGGGTGTAACATGTATGCAGGGAGTGTAGCAGGTATGCAGGGAGTGTAACATGTATGCAGGGTATAGCATGTATGCAGGGTGTGCAGGTATGCAGGGAGTGTAGCAGGTATGCAGGGTGTAACAGGTATGCAGGGAGTGTAGCAGGTATGCAGGAGTGTAACATGTATGCAGGGAGTGTAGCATGTATACAGGAGGTGCATGTATGCAGGGAGTGTAACAGGTATGAGGAGTGAGGTATGCAGGGAGTGTAGTGATGTAGGGAGTGTAGCATGTATGCAGGGAGTGTAGCAGGCATGGAGGAGTGTAGCAGGCACGGAGGGAGTGTAGCAGGCAGGGGGGGAGTGTGCAGGCATGCAGGAAGTGACCCGGATAAGGACTTGACCTAGGTCCTTGGGGGAGGATTCCTTCAAAAAATTAGGGTCTCTTCCCTCTCCCTCTTCCCCCCTCCCATCCAGCAACATCAGTCTTCAATAAAGGTAAGTGCCACATTCAGTTCATTCATTTGTGCATGTAAATCTATCTTTAAGGCCCCCAAAATTTTTTTCCAAACTTCTGAGTTTCTGGAACGGATTAATTGAATTTCATTATCTTATGGGAAAATAGTTTTGGTTTTCGCGATTTTGGTTTTAACCGATCCATCTGAAGATTAAAATCGAAAACCGAGGATGACTGTACATCCTGGTAAGCTCACTCAGATGTAGGTCACTCTCATATTTTCTACAATCTCTTTCTTCAGTTCGATGGTGGTCCTCACTCTCTTTACCACAGGGTGCCACTAGGAAGCTTCTTTGGACCTATGGTGACTTATTTTACAGTGACAATCACTGAACCACCAATAAACAAAAATATTGTGAATGTTTGAAAGAGCGTGCTGGGTAATGTTTTCTCAAGTGTAAACAATGCTAACTGGCGTCCTGTTCGCCTCACCATGCAAGCACGGGCAGGCGGACAGGTGTGGTACGCTCCTTCACTGAGTTAATGCTTGCTACTCGAGAAAATATTTAGCGAAAAGCGCTCGTTACCGATTTTTCGTTATATGGAACTATTGTTAGTCAAGGGACCACTGTACAGTAGTTCCTCGTATCCGCAGGAGGATACATTCAAGACCTACTGGATACCGAAACTGTGATAATAACAAACACTAGATGCAAGTTGTTTTCATTTAAAGTTTGATAAATTATGAACAATTAGTAAAAATTAAGCACTTCATGGCTTCTCTTAGGCTTTGAAGAACTGCCATCATCACTACTTTTTTCATTATTAAGCAAAATTAAGGATCGTTTTCAGGCCACGGTAAACCATGGATAACCGAAACTGGACACCGAATCCATGGATAGGAGGTTCTGTGTACATTCTAAAAATTATCTTTTAAAATTATTTAAACACGCTGGATAACAGGTATATCTAGCTACTTCTTACACTTTAGGTTACACTACAGGCATGCACATGCATATACAGTGGTACCTCGACTACGTTTTTAATCCGTCAGAGAGGGCATTTCTTAGAGCGAAACAAACGTACCGAATCAATTTTCCCCATAAGAAATAATGGAAATAAATTTAATCCGTCAAGACTTCAAAGTAGTTAAATAAAATATTTTTAGAACTTTTGGACATTAAATAATAAATAATTGAATAAAGAATACATAAATACACATGCACATATTGTACAATAACATGTCACTTACATTTATTGAAGAGTTGTTGATGTGTGGAGGCGGAGAGGGAGAAGGTGGAGTAGTATGCTAGTGTTTGGAAGGGAATCCCTTCCATTAACACTCAGGTGGTAAGTTCTTTTCTGGGTTACTTCCCTTTTTCTTTGAATGCCACTAGGACCAGCTTGAAGTCACTAGACCTCTTTCTAACAACAAATTTGTCCAGGAGCTCTGTGTCTGGCGATTCTTTAACATCCCTGAAATGACACACCACTGTGTCATTGTACAGGATGCCACCACGGCCTGCAACAGCATGGTTAGGGTGATATTCATCCATAAATGCTTGCACACATCACTCCATTTGCAGATCTCCCTAATCCTTGAAGAAGGCACATTCTTCCATTTTTGTTCCACCTCCACCTCCTCCTCTGAACCATTGTCCTGACCTCTGCTCTCTTTGTTCCAGTTGCTGTTGAAGCTCTTGCAGATCTTCAGTGGTTAGCTCTTCCTTGTGCTCCTCCACCAACTGTTCCACATCCTCCCACTCACCTCTAACCCCAAAGACTTGCCCAATTCCACAATTTCTTCCAAAACAGGCTAGGCTCAGGCTCATGCTCAGGGTTCTGAGGCTCAGCCCCAAAACCTTCAATCCTCTCTAGGACACAGTCTGGCCACAATTTTCTCAGGCAGAGTTCAAAGTCCTGGTAGTCACTCCCTCCAAGCCTTACCTATAAGGTGTACCAATGCACATTGAAATGTTTTTCCAAAATTCTCTTAGGGGTTATGTTCATGTCTGTGGTCACATCAAAGCACTTTTGAAACATTGCTTTGGTATAGAGTTTTTAAAGTTGAAATGACCTGCTGGTCCATGGGCTGGAGGAGAGGAGTGGTATTAGGCGGACAAGAACTTCACTTTGATGAATTTAAACTCCTCCACAATTTTCTCTAACAAGTTTGGAGGATGACAAGGAAGCATTGTCCATTATCAGGAGGCACTTAAGTGCAAATTTTGTCCAATAGATATTTCTTCACACTGAGATGAAACACTTCATTGAACCAATCTAAGAAAATGTCCTTGTACCCAAGCCTTTTATTAGACTTCCACATCACACACAAGTTCAGACGCTGCACCCATCTGCCAAACACTCGGGATTTTCAAAAGATACACTAGTAAAGGCTTCACTTTGCAATCACCACTGGCATTGGCACAAGCATCAAAGTTAGCCTGTCTTTCATAGCTTATCTCCTGGCTGTGCCTTTTCCTCCTGAGTAATGTAGGTCCTGTTGGGCATTTCTTCCAAAACAGGCCTGTTTCATCACAATTAAACACTTGTTGGGGGAGGAATTGTTCAGCCTCTATGTACTCCTGGAATTCAGGCACATTTTTTTCAGCCGCACTTTTGTCACAACTGGCTCCCTCACCATGCTCACAACACTATGTATGCCAGTACGCTTCTTAAATTTTGAAACCAGCCTCTGCTGGCTTTAAATTCGCTCACTTCACTCGTTGCAGGCATTTTCTTAAGGAGATCATCATGCAACTGCCTTGCTTTTCACATATTATTCCTCCGAAACAGTATCTCCTGCTAACTGTTTCTCGTTGATCCACACCAACAACAACCTTTCCACATTTTCCAGCACTTGTGGTCTGTGTTTGTGATCACAGATGCACCTTTGCAACAACAGCTTCCTTGATTTTACTTAAATATTTCTTATCCACAATGGTAGAGATGGTAGAATAGGGTTTACCATACAGCCTGGCCAGCTCACTGATACGCACTCCACTTTCATATTTTTCTATTATCTCCTTCTTCATTTCTATCGTAAATATATTTCTGTTCCTCTTTGCCACAGGCTTAGCACTAGGATCTTTCCTTGGACCCATGGTAGCTTATTTAGCAGTTGCAAGCACTAAAAACAGTGGAATAATGACAATATACTGGTATGAATGCGTGGGTGTGGGTGGGTGGTCGCTCTCGCTTGTAAACAATAGCACACTGACGCTCCCTGGAGTGCGCGCTCAGCTGGGCTCCAAGCGGGTAGGTCCGAGTCGAAAGGCGTAAGCAAAATCAAACAACGGATGTCGCATACAAATTTCTTACGTTATAAGTAACGGATATCGAATATAACGTAAGGTGATAACAACGTAAGTCGAGGTACCACTACATACACACATCTAGGTTTTTCTTCTTTTTCTTAATAGCTCTTGTTCTTTTTATTTTCTCTATTGTCCATGGGGAAGTGGAAAAGAATCTTTCCTCCGTAAGCCATGCGTGTCGTATGAGGCGACTAAAATGCCGGGAGCAATGGGCTAGTAACACCTTCTCCTGTACACATTTACTAAAAAAGAGAAGAAGAAAAACTTTATAAAACTGGGTTGTTTGAATGTGCGTGGATGTAGTGCGGATGATAAGAAAGAGATGATTGCTGATGTTATGAATGAAAGAAGTTGTATGTCCTGGCCCTAAGCGAAACAAAGCTGAAGGGTAGGCGAGTTTCAGTGGGGAGAAATAAATGGGATTAAGTCAGGAGTATCTGAGAGAGTTAGAGCTAAGGAAGGGGTAGCAATAATGTTGAGGGATCAGTTATGGAAGGAGAAGAGGGAATATAAATGTGTAAATTAAAGGATTATGTGGATTAAAATAAGGGTCGGATGCGAAAAGTGGGTCATAATAGCGTGTATGCACCTGGAGAAGAGAGGGTAAAGAGGAGAGAGATTTTGGGAGATGTTAAGCGAATGTATAGGAACTTTTGAACCAAGTGAGAGAGTAATTGTGGTAGGGGACCTAAATGCTAAAGTAGGAGAAACATGTAGAAGGTGTGGTAGGTAAGTTTTGGGGTGCCAGGTGTAAATGATAATGGGAGCCCTTTGATTGAACTTTGTATAGAAAGGGGTTTAGTTATAGGTAATACATATTTTAAGAAAAAGAGGATAAATAAGTATACAAGATATGATGTAGGGCATAATGACAGTAGTTTGTTGGACTATGTATTGGTAGATAAAAGACTGTTGAGTAGACTTCAGGATGTACATGTTTATAGAGGGGCCACAGATATATAAGATCACTTTTAGTTATAGCTACAGTGGGAGTAAAAGGTAGATGGGATAAAAGGAAAATAGAAAAAGTAAGTAAGAGAGTGGAGAAGGTTTATAAACTAAAAGAGGAGGCAGTTAGGGTAAGATATAAACAACTATTGGAGGATAGATGGGCTAGTGAGAGTGTAGGCAATGGGGTCGAAGATGTATGGGGTAGATTTAAAAATGTAGTGTTAGAGTGTTCAGCAGAAGTTTGTGGTAACAGGCGAATGGGTGCGGAGGGAAGAAGAGCGATTGGTGGAATGATGATGTAAAGAGAGTAGTAAGGAGAAAAAGTTAGCATATGAGAGGTTTTTACAAAGTAGAAGTGATGCAAGGAGGGAAGAGTATATGGAGAGAAAAGAGAGGTTAAGAGAGTGGTGAAGCAATGTAAAAGAGAGCAAATGAGAGAGTGGGTGAGATGTTATCAACAAATTTTGTTGAAAATAAGAAAAAGTTTTGGAGTGAGATTAATAAGTTGAGGAAGCCTAGGAACAAATGGATTTGACAGTTAAAAATAGGAAGGAGAGTTATTAAATGTTGATGAAGACAGGAAGCTGTGATTTCGTGTATAGGGCAAGGAGGAATAACATCTTGTAGGAGTGTGGAAGAGCCAGTTGTGAGTGTGGGGGAAGTTCTTGAGGCAGTGGGTAGAATGAAAGAGGTAAGGCAGCTGGGATTGATGGGATAAAGATAGAAATGTTAAAAGCAGGTGGGGATATAGTTTTGGAGTGGTTAGTGCTATTATTTAATAAATGTATGGAAGAGGGTAAGGTACCTAGGGATTGGCAGAGAGCGTGTATTGTTCCTTTGTATAAAGGCAAAGGGGACAAAGAGAGTGCAAAAATTATAGGGGAATAAGTCTGTTGAGTGTACCTGGTAAAGTGTATGGTAGAGTTATTATTGAAAGAATTAAGAGTAAGACAGAAAGCAGGATAGCAGATGAACAAGGGGCTTTAGGAAGGTAGGGGTGTGTAGACCAAGTGTTTACAGTGAAACATATAGGTGAACAGTATTTGGATAAGGGTAAAAGGTTTTGTGGCATTTATGGATTTGGAAAAGGCGTATGATAGGGTGGATAGGGGGCAATGTGGCAGATGTTGCAGGTGTATGGAATAGGAGGTAGGTTACTGAAAGCAGTGAAGAGTTTTATGAGGATAGTGAGGCTCAAGTTAGAGTGTGTAGGAGGGAAGGGACTATTTCCCAGTAAAAGTGGGCCTTAGACAAGGATGTGTGATGTCACCGTGGTTGTTCAATATATTTATAGATGGGGTTGTAAGAGAAGTGAATGCGAGGGTCTTGGCAAGAGGTGTGGGGTTAAAAGATAAAGAATTAAATACAAAGTGGGAGTTGTCACAGTTGCTTTTGCTGATGACACTGTGCTTTTGGGAGATTCTGAAGAGAAGTTGCAGAGGTTGGTGGATGAATTTGGTAGGGTGTGTAAAAGAAGAAAATTGAAAGTGAATATAGGAAAGAGTAAGGTGATGAGGATAACAAAAAGATTAGGTGATGAAAGATTGGATATCAGATTGGAGGGAGAGAGTATGGAGGAGGTGAATCTATTCAGATATTTGGGAGTGGACATGTCAGCAGATGGGTCTATGAAGGATGAGGTGAATCATAGAATTGATGAGGGAAAAAGGGTGAGTGGAGCACTTTGGAGTCTGTGGAGACAAAGAACTTTGTCCATGGAAGTAAAGAAGGGAATGTATGAGAGTATAGTTATACCAACACTCTTATATGGGTGTGAAGCATGGGTGATGAATGTTGCAACGAGGAGAAGGCTGAAGGCAGTGGAGATGTCATGTCTGAGGTCAATGTGTGGTGTGAATATAATGCAGAGAATTCGGAGTTTGGAAATTAGGAGGAGGTGCGGGATTACCAAAACTATTATCCAGAGAGCTGAGGAGGGGTTGTTGAGGTGGTTCGGACATGTAGAGAAAATGGAACGAGACAGAATAACTTCAAGAGTGTATAAATCTGTAGTGGAGGGAAGGCGGGGTAGGGGTCGGCCTAAGAAAGGTTGGAGGGAGGGGGTAAAGGAAGTTTTGTGTGCGAGGGGCTTGGACTTCCAGCAAGCATGTGTGAGCGTATTTGATAGGAGTGAATGGAGACAAATGGTTTTTAATACTTGACGTGCTGTTGGAGTGTGAGCAAAGTAACATTTATGAAGGGATTCAGGGAAACTGGCAGGCCGGACTTGAGTCCTGGAGATGGGAAGTACAGTGTCTGCACTCTGAAGGAGGGGTGTTAATGTTGCAGTTTTATAACTGTAGTGTAAAGCACCCCTCTGGCAAGACAGTGATGGAGTGAATGATGATGAAAGATTTTCTTTTTCGGGCAACCCTGCCTTGGTGGGAATTGGCCGATGTGTTAATAAAAAAAATAAAAAAATTTAAATTTTTCAAAAATCTCATCATTTTTAAGCCCCTTAAGCCTCCTCTCAGAATGAAATCCTGGCTGCCACACTGGCTGGCACTAGCACCCATGTAACTGTTTCAGGAACCTAAACTGACCATCTTACATTGGTTCCAAGCCCTTTATTTTTTCATAACTCTCTCTTCCATTAAGCTCTTCTTCTTTAATATTTTTTTTACCCCTTTTAGCTAAATATGACAGTCACGTATTGTGAAATGTGAAGACTTCATTGTTTTCTTAAATTTTAAATCTTATTTACCATTTTCAGTTGCACAGTTGCCAGCGTATTGCTGGACTGGAGGACATCTTGATCGACACAGTTATCCACTAAGAAGAAATTCATCTTTTTCATGCAACACCAAGATTGTTCCACACCCTAAACACCAGTCTCGAATTATCTGTGAGTTTTCTACATCTTGCAAAACACAGTTCGCAGTGATCCCCAAATTTGAAAGGACAATGGAAAGTAATTTTGATTCAGAAAGAGAAAATATTAGTGACGAGACTGAAAATATTTTGGCTAGGAAGCAGAAAAGAGAGAGAGAGATTGACTCGGTAAGTGACACCGGTTTGACTCCCCCACCCAAGAAGTCTCTACAAGAGAGCAGCAATGCTTGCCAGCAGCCTGAAGAAGAAATGGTGTCTCCATCAGTGTCATTAAATGCAAAACGTGTCCAAGAAGATAGAATAGGCGAAAGTGCCAATGGTGATAATGACCTGGGTAGGGCGGGTCATTCGCAACACAAGGAGCTCGAACCTTTAGAACTTGGCCATGCATTGTTAGAAGATATCGAACGTATATCTAATAAAAATATATCTAAACAGGAATTGACAAATAAAAGCACATTAGATTCTTGTTCCCCTGCCAGTGTCCATAAATACTTTAAGGGTGCTTTTGGAATACAGGGGTCAAATTTGTCACTGAACAAGAGTTTGTCACTAGACAGTCTTGACCAAGACGTGTCTTTGACGGAAAGTTTAGACCAGGATATTTCCTTAGCAGAGAGTGGAAATTTTTCATCAGGTGTCTTTGAAACTGAGTGCGAGTCACTAAGTAGCAGTCAGGTATTTCCTGATGATGATCTTGATAAATTTGAAGAAAGCGCAACTCATATTGATCTAGACAAAGTCCTGGATAAAATTGAAGAATCTGTGCCTCCTGGTAAACAAAGGAAAAATAAAGAGTACAAAGATGAGAAGAAGAAAAAGAAGAAAGAGAAGAAAGCTGCAGAGAATACAGATTGTGGTGCTAACAAGACCCTCAGACCAAACTTTTTCTTAGGAATCCAGATAACTAATGCTGATGTAAGTACTATAGATCTGCTATTATTTTTTTTCTAGTTTGAGACAATTGAGATATTCATGAGGTATACATGTGTCAGGGGTCGGGAGGCCCATGACTTCTTGTTGAGCTTGAAGGGCCATTGATGGCTGATGTATTGAGCCATGTTTCCTGGTGTCCGAAGAGGAAATATTGGCCAAATCTTGGCAGTGAAAGGAAGGAGGCACAAGCCCCTCTGGTCTGCAGTAGTTATTAATTGCTGTGTATGCAGGTAAGTTAAGATTTTGTTGGGATTTTTAACCCTGGAGGGTTAGTCACCCAGGATAACCCAAGAAAGTCAGTGTGTCATCGAGGACTGTGTCTTATTTCCATTGGGGTCCTTCAGTCTTGTCCCCTAGGATGTAGCCCACACCAGTAACCTAACACCCAGGTACTTGATTGCTAGGTGAACAGGGACAACAGGTATAAAGATGCACACCCAGTGTTTCCACCTAGCCAGGGATTGAACCATGGACACACAGTGTGAGACGAGAACATTGCCTACCAGGCCACGGAACACCCAAGTTGTATACATCTGTTGTATTATAGATAACTAAATAAAATCTAATGAACATTTGTCAATGCTCAATAACAATCATATATATTATGGTGAATAAGACATTCATTGCAGCTTAATCTTTATTGGTACAAAGTTTTACCACAAATTTGCTTTATCACAGATAAAACTGATTTGTGTTGAAATGTTGTACCAATAAAGACTACTCTGCAATTAATGGCTTCTGTACAGCAAATACTCCAAATAATGGACTAATGGAAGCTGGTGACCAGTAATAATAATTGTGGTGGAAAGAGACAAGATTGTTTTGCCATGATTGTAATAATAATGAGCAACTCAGTGACCAACTGACTCTGTCCGCTGTTTCCAGATCTACTGACCCAGCGGATTTTATTCGTTATTTCTGAAGTCCATTAAATGGAGGGTTTAGTGTCAACTCAGCTATTTTTCTGGAATCTGTTTTATCATATCAATGTTTCTGAATAAATAATGAAAGTGAAGTTAGTGTATAATGACTAGTAGTGCACTGATGTCATTGTAGTGTTTACAGGATGATCTGGCATCATAGCTGAATGCCGATGTGTCCATGTGGTGCAAGTTTATGTATATGTTCAGGTACACATAAGTACAATTATCATTACATATGTCCTAGGAAGTAGGTTGGTAGACAGCAACCACCCAGTGAGGTACTACCATCCGGTGGTAGGGTGGTAGACAGCAACCACCCAGGGAGGTACTACCGTCCAGTGGTAGTAGGTTGGTAGACAGGAGCCACCCAGGGAGGTACTACCATTCTGTGGTAGTAGGTTTGTAGATAGCCACTCAGGGAGGAGGTACTACCATCCTGTGGTAGTAGGTTCGTAGACAGGAGTCACCCAAGGAGGTACTACCATTCTGTGGTAGTAGGTTGGTAGACAGGAGCCACTCCGGGAGGTACTACCGTCCTGTGGTAGTAGGTTGAGCCCAGGACTAGCAACCACCCAGGCAGGTACTACTGTCCTGTGGTATAGTTGGTAGACAGCAACCACCCGGAGGTACTACTGTCCTGTGGTAGTAGGTTGGTAGACAGCAACCACCCAGGAGGTACTACCGTCCTGTGGTATAGATTGGTAGACAGCAGCCACCCTGGGAGGTACTACTGTCCTGTGGTAGTAGGTTGGTAGACAGCAACCACCCAGGAGGTACTACTGTCCTGTGGTAGTAGGTTGGTAGACAGCAACCACCCAGGAGGTACTACCTCCTGTGGTATAGATTGGTAGACAGCAGCCACCCTGGGAGGTACTACTGTCCTGTGGTAGTAGGTTGGTAGACAGCAACCACCCAGGGAGGTACTACCTTCCTGTGGTAGTAGGCTTGGTAGACAGCAGCCCCCAGTTAGGTACTACCATCCTGTGGTAGTAGGTTAGTAGACAGCAACCACCCAGGGAGGTACTACCATCCTGTGGTAGTAGGTTGGTAGACAGCAACCACTCCAGGGAGGGTACGTATCACCGTCCTGTGGTAGTAGGTTGGTAGACAGCACCACCCAGGGAAGTACTACTATCCTGTGGTAGTAGGGTGGTAGACAGCAGCCACCCAGGGAGGTACTACATCCTGTGGTAATAGGTTGGTAGACAGCACCACCCAGTAGGTACTACCATCTTGTGGTAGTAGGTTGGTAGACAGCAACCACCCAGGGAGGTACTACTGTCCTGTGGTAGTAGGTTGGTAGACAGCAGGCACCCAGGGAGGTACTACTGTCCTGCGGTAGTAGGTTAGTAGACAGCAACCACCCAGGGAGGTACTACCATCCTGTGGTAGTAGGTTGGTAGACAGCAACCACCCAGGGAGGTACTACCATCCTGTGGTAGTAGGTTGGCAGACAGCAACCACCCAGGAGGTACTACCATCCTGTGGTAGTAGGTTGGCAGACAGCAACCACCCAGAGAGATACTACCATCCTGTGGTAGTAGGTTGGTAGACAGCAACCACCCAGGGAGGTACTACCATCCTGTGGTAGTAGGTTGGTAGACAGCAACCACCCAGGGAGTTACTACCATCCTGTGGTAGTAGGTTGGTAGACAGCAACCATCCAGGGAGGTATGTACTACTGTCCTGTGGTAGTAGGTTGGTAGACAGCAACCACCCAGGGAGGTACTACCATCCTGTGGTAGTAGGTTGGCAGACAGCAACCACCCAGAGAGGTACTACTATCCTGTGGTAGTAGGTTGGTAGACAGCAACCACCCAGGGAGGTACTACCATCCTGTGGTAGTAGGTTGGTAGACAGCAACCACCCAGGGAGGTACTACCATCCTGTGGTAGTAGGTTGGTAGACAGCAGCCACCCAGGGAGGTACTACCATCCTGTGGTAGTAGGTTGGTAGACAGCAGCCACCCAGGGAGGTACTACCATCCTGTGGTAGTAGGTTGGTAGACAGCAACCACCCAGGGAGGTACTGTTGTCCTGCGGTAGTAGGTTAGTAGACAGCAACCACCCAGGGAGGTACTACCATCCTGTGGTAGTAGGTTGGTAGACAGCAACCACCCAGGGAGGTACGTACTACTGTCCTGTGGTAGTAGGTTGGTAGACAGCAGCCACCCAGGAAGGTAATACTATTCTGTGGTAATAGATTGGTAGACAGCAACCACCCAGGGAGGTACTTTGCTCTCACTTCTACAGCACATAAAGTCAAAAACTACTTGTCTCCACTCCAATCTAATGCACTCACACAAGCTTGCTGGATGTTCAATCCCTTAGCACTCAAAACCTCCTTCACACCCTCCCTCCAACTCTCCGTGGGATGACCCCCTACCCTTCCTTCCACCCCTTAGAGTTAATACTTATTTGAGTGGCCTGTTATTTAAGTTCTGATAACTGTCCACAGATTCACCAGGCAATCGTCAAGGTCCAGGAAGAAATGTTAGCATTCGACAAATCTCTGATGAGGTCATTTATTGATGCTGCTACGTCTCACCTCACTCTGCTGGTAGCTTACATAGATACCGATGAGGCTCTCCAAGTGTGAGTTTAATTCCCCATTTTTTACCCCTCGGTCTGAAGACTACTTTTTATTTTAATTCATTTTTCACTCATTTTAAAATGTCATTTTTTTTTTACAAATGTCAGTAATTCTTCTTTGCTTCCAATTTACTTCTTTGTTCCCACCTCTTTAACTGCAACAACTCTCTTTAAAACTACTACAGTGGTACCTCGGTTTTCGTACAGCTCCCAACTCTAACAATTATGTAAGTGTATTTTTGGGGGTCTGAAACTGACTAATCTAATTTACATTTGTCCTTATGGGAACAAATTCATTTGGTAATGGCGCTCGCACAGCATTCTGGAATGAATTATCAACGAAAACCGAGGTACCACTGTATATAGTTTTTGATATGGTAAATTTTTATGGGAAATATAACCATAATTGTACAACTTTTTTTTCTGTACAAACAACTCTTTTGTAAGTTAAAAAATCAGTACTGCAACTCACTTGTTAGTTGAGAATCTGTATTGTCAGCCAGACTCAATGATCAGTTTTAGCCAAGGCTTTAAATCCTCTGCTTGAGTAAAAGTTCTATTTTCTCCATTTTAAAATAGTGCCCAGTCAGCACTGGATGAGTGTGGCAGCAAATTAATGGATGTCATGACCGACAAGCCAGTCAGATTGACATTCTCCGGAGTGAGTCATTTTTCTAACCAGGTGAGTTTGAGTTTTTTTCGAGTCTACCTTTCGTAAGTTTAGAGAGAGGGATTGAGAGAGAGAAACTGTGCCTCAAAATTTATATTTAAATTTATTTTAAGAATTGTGATTGTAAATGTATTTTGTAGAGCTTTGGATCACATTTGTTAAAAAATTTTTGATATATTATTTTTTCTCAATGCATCAGCTGTATCCCACCAAGGCAGGGTGATAAAAAGAAAAACAAAAGTTTTCTTTTAAATTTAGTAATTTGATATACTATATATGTACACATATAACCCGGCATAGGAGAGAGAGAAGCTTAAGATGACGTTTGGTCCAGCTTGGACTGTTTACAAGCCACTCTAACACACGAAGGTGGGGACAGGACGCTCTTTAATTGGTGTGTTGAAAAGTACCTCCTAGCCTAGGGTAAACTTGTGCCTATGTGACCACCATACAGTTATTGGAGGTATTGCTTGCCAGTGCTTAACCTGGCAGTGAAGCTGATGTTATTGATGGTGCCACATCACTGTCTTAACCTGGCAGTAAAATTCATGTCATTGATGGTGCCACATCACTGTCTTAACCTGACAGTGAACTTCATGAATGATAGTATTTCTTTGCATTGAGCATTCATGTTTATGGCTTTCATTGTTTGTTAATTTTATCTTTCTTATACAAACAAAAGTTTATTTCTTTGCTAAGGTTACAATGTGTGTTTACATTTCATAATTTGATTGGTACAAAGAAAACCACTATCATGCCGAGGCATTTCGGGCAGACTTAACCTTTATACATGTGTATTGTACATAGTTATATTTTAGTTCTGTGAGGACAGTAATCTACATAATCAGAGTGCTCTGAAAGTACCACCATGAATACTACAGTGGTACC
>WNWK01021157.1:0-34513 GCA_009830355.1 Cherax destructor | reverse complement strand
ATGGGCATAAACAAAGGAGATATTAATAAAATACTGAGGATATGGGAACCAAGTAAGAACCAGAAATAACGGATTTAAATTGATAAATTTAGTTTTTAAAAAGGGACATAGGCAAGTACTGGTTTTCGAACAGAGTTGTAGATCGGGGAACAATCTTCCGAGTCCCGTGATAGAGGCTAGGCCCTTTGGGGTGGTTTAAAAAAGAGTTTGGGGCAAATATAAGTGGGGGGGGGTGGGTTTGATTTGTGTCGTGAGAAAGGGGAAAAAATTCTTGGGGTAGTGGTGGTTTTGTTAAGGACCTACCTGTATGTACCGTTTCAATAAGATGTAAAAATTTAAATGAGGTATCAACATATTTAAAGTACACATGGTAGATGTTTATGTTTAGAGTTCGGGGGTATGATGTATTATGTTGAGAAACACGTGTTGGGCCTCACACAAAAGTTGTTGGGGTTTCCTCGTGATTTGTACAGTGTGGAGCTGTAGGAGGGTCCAGCTACTAGAGCACGTGTTGTACGGTGCTCCGAGGGGAAGGGTTCTTGGTTTGTAATATTAGTTAGTGACATAATACTATGCTGGTATAGTAATTATCATTGTTTTGAATGTTGTGTTTCCGCAATTGCGGGTTATGATGTAACGGGTTTAAATCTAATATGAAATGTAAAATTTTTATCCTGCTGACGTGTTGCATTATGACAGTGTAAAATTATTATATTATCACATAATATTTTGTTCCTGTTAATTTCTTGTCTAACTTGCTTTTTTTTAAAAAAAAAAAAAACCCCTAAGAATTTACCCCCGATCACGAACCAATAAACCCCAGCCCCCCCCATTTATTTGCCCAATCTTTTTTAAAACCCACCCAAGGCCTACCTCTATCACGTCTGGAAGATTGTTCCACGCATCTCAACTCTGTTCGAAAACCAGTATTTCTTTGTCCTTTCTAAATTAAATTTACCCAAATTTTAAAATTTATTTCGGTTTTTGGGGTTCGATATCCTCAGTATTTTTTTAATATCTCCTTTAAGAAAAAGAATAATGCGAAGGCCACTGGCCCATAAAGGCGGTCCACATCAAAACCACCACCCCCCAAGAATTTTTCCCCCACTCAGAAAATAAAAACCCCCCCCTCCCTTTTGCACCCGATGATATCCCCCCTCATTCTACGTTCCCCCAATGTATGTTCCCAATGAATCTATATCCATCCTTAGAAGGGGCCAAAAACTGAGCTGCACAACCCAAAATGGGCTACTAGTGATGTATAGAGCTGGAAATAAATGGTATAAAATAGAAAAGGGAAAAAAACACATAACAAATATGATCCTTTTTTGAAACGTTTCCCAAACGGGGGCTATCGACCCCGACGGTCGGGACCGAAAAAAAGACACCGGGGGAAACGCAAAAAGGAAAATTTTTATGTGTTTTTTTTTCCATGTATAACTTAAATAAATGGATAAAATAAACAATGGAAAATAACGGATAAATTTTTTTTTGCTTTTTTTCCCCGCGGGCTTTATCGAGTCACAAAAGTTTGTGATAAAGAGGGGGAAAATTTAAATGGATAAATTTTCTTATTTTTTTTCCCCAAACCAAAAAAATTTTTTGGACTTCTGTTGTTATACTTTGAAATAAACCTAGAAATTTGTTAGCCTTATTGCCACTTGGGACTGTTGTCTTGTTTTAGACCTTTACCATGACCCCCAAGTTTTTTTAAATTCTGTTGACGCTCTATTTCCCCTGTTTATAAATTGGAGGGAACTTTAAAGGGAAGTTTAGAAATTAATTTCGGGGTCAAAAGGGCAGATGCATTCGGGTGGGGAGGTCCTTTCCCAAGCACTTATAAGTTAAATAACGTAGAACTTAGCCAAGATGTTCTTATGAGTCTTTATTTCTTATTAGTGAGGGGGGTTGGGATTTGGGGGGACTCGCATTGATTTAAATAGAACATCAAAGCTTATTTTTTGGGAAAATTGAAAATTAGGGGGCAAATTCTGTTAGTGGGATGGAGTAAGGCCTGCCTAGATGGGCCAACAGGCCTCCCAGTGTTCCCCCTTTTCTTATTTTCAAAATTTTGGTTGTGGGTTTTGATGAGGGGAAACCTGTAGTAAAAGCAGCCCTTGTTGTTTCAAAAAGGTTGAAAAAGGGTGGGGGGGTTGGACATGAATTTATCCAACCAAATTTAAACCCCAAGGTCCTATTTCAAAAACCCCTACTGGGCGACTGTTCCCCCCCTCCCTTTTAAAACCAATTTTTCCCTATACCCTATCTAAATCTAAACATTCCCCTTTTCGACCGTTTAAATCCGTTAAAACCAACGTTTGGGTAGCGTTGAAAATTGGGTTGGGTAAAATTCGGGGAGGGTTTTAAAGTCCTCCCCGTTCCCTTTATGTTTTTATAAGTAACCCAAACCCAAAGGGGAAACAGCATAAAGAATGTTGGAAAAATATGGGTTTTGGGGGTCTGATTTGAAAGGATCCTAGCGGACTAATAGGGCGATGTTTCTGTCTCATCTCATCGTATAAAATGACACAACCGGGGCTGTATCCAACTCTCCTGTTGTTCTGGTAGGGTCACCTGCGACCCTACCCCAGCAGAGCAAAAAGTCTGATGAGTCCATTATGTTCCCTCAAATGTTGAGAACAATGGACATTGGTTAGTAAAATTGTTTTTAAAATTTGAGTTTCAAAAAACATCTTAATTATAGAAAACATTTTTTGATTTTGGAAAAGAATCATATTTTTTCATTTTAAATTTTTTTTTTATTTTTTTTTCCACTAAATTTTCCACAGTATAAACACACAAACAATGTGAAGGAGAGGATAGTAAATTTTTAAAAAATACCGTTCAATTAGAACTGCAGATCTGGAAAGGGTGGAAAACCATAATTACACCACGGTTTTTTTGTGGGTGGAGGGAAGGGGAAAATCGTGTTGGTTTTGGTTTTTGATAGACTTTGAAACGAAGTTCATGGTCAGCTTTGCAAAGAACATCAAGGATCACATATGTTATGTGGTTATATTTCCGTCATACTACTTATGTAGGGGAAAATTTATAATATAAATGGGTGTTTGTAAGTTATGAACTTAATGTGCTTTATTTTCAGGGGTCTAAACAGAGAAAGGGCAAGAAGAAATCAAAAACAAAGGGGAATGTTCATGAAGAAATGTCTCACTCTGAACTCCCCTGAAAAAAAGGAAGGTCCCCCCCCTTAGAAACCATTAAGATCAGGGGCCCACCAGCCCCACTGACAAGTGTAAATAAGCATAAAAATAAAAAGTAAAATGGAAAGATGATGTCTCCAATGACCAAAGGATTTAGACGCTGAAGAACAGAGGCCGCACTCGGTTCACATTCCTTCAACTAACAGTGGAAGTGAAAATAGTTGGAACGACAGAGGAGGAAAGAAGGCGAAATATATTACTGAAGGATTAAAAAATCATTGAGTGAAGACAAAGAAAACTTATCTATCAATTATCAGGTTCAAAATACTGAGTCACAGTGTCAATGCATGTGGCTCTTTTTCTTCCATATATGGAATTGTTTCAGAAGCAGATTCTGGAAAACATCAGTGTTTGATAACATTAGGAAGCAAGTGGAATACTACTTTAGCGACGAGAACTTGATCAACGATACGTTCATGAGGAGGAAGATGACCAATGATGGCTATATACCTGCGTCTATCATTGCTTCGTTTAATCGGATGCAGCAGCTTACGCACAATGTAAAGCTGATTGTTGATGTCTGCAAAACTTCAGAGAAACTTGAAGTTAAAGATAATATCTGGATACGAACAACACTCGATCCAACGAGGTGACCATTAGACGAGGGTGCTTTATTTTCAGGGATCTAAACAGAGAAAGGGCAAGAAGAAGAAGTCAAAAGCAGAGGAGAATGTTCATGAAGAAATGTCTCATGGCTCTGAAGCTGCCTCGCTGAAAGAAAGCGAAGGTCCCGTTACCTTAGAAACCATTAATGATCAGGGCGCCCACCAGCCCCCACTGACAAGTGTAAATAAGCATAAAAATAAAAAAGTAAAATGGAAAGAGGGAATTCATCTCAATGACCAAAGGATTTAGACGCGCTGAAGAACAGAGGCGCACTCGGTTCACATTCCTTCAACTAACAGTGGAAGTGAAAATAGTTGGAAGAAGAGGAAAGAAGGCGAAATGATATTACTGAAGGATTAAAAAATCATTGAGTGAAGAAAAGAAAACTTATCTATCAATTATCAGGTTCAAAATACCGAGCAGTGTCAATGCATGTGTCTTTTCCATATATGGAATTGTTTCAGAAGCCAGATTCTAGAAAACATCAGTGTTTATAACATTAGGAAGCAAGTGGAATACTACTTGCGGAGAACTTGATCAACGATACGTTCATGAGAGAAGATGACCAATGATGGCTATATACCTGTCTATCATTGCTTCGTTTAATCGGATGCAGCAGCTTACGAAATGAAGCTGATTGTTGATGTCTGCAAAACTTCAGAGAAACTTGAAGTTAAAGATAATTCTGGATACGAACAACACTCGATCCAACGGGTGACCATTAGACGAGGGTGCTTTATTTTCAGGGATCTAAACAGAGAAAGGGCAAGAAAGAAGTCAAAAGCAAGGAGAATGTTCATGAAGAAATGTCTCATGGCTCTGAAGCTGCCTCGCTGAAAAAGCGAAGGTCCGTTACCTTAGAAACCATTAATGATCAGGGCGCCCACCAGCCCCACTGACAAGTGTAAATAAGCATAAAAATAAAAAAGTAAAATGGAAATGTCATCTCCAATGACCAAAGGATTTAGACGCCTGAAGAACAGAGGCCGCACTCGGTTCACATTCCTTCAACTAACAGTGGAAGTGAAAATAGTGGAACGACAGAGGAGGAAGAAGCGAAATGATATTACTGAAGGATTAAAAATCATTGAGTGAAGACAAGAAAACTTATCTATCAATTATCAGGTTCAAAATACCGAGCACAGTGTCAATGCATGGGCTTTTCTTCATATATGGAATTGTTTCAGAAGCCAGATTCTAGAAAACATCAGTGTTTGATAACATTAGGAAGCAAGTGGAATACTACTTTAGCGAGAGAACTTGATCAACGATACGTTCATGAGGAGGAAGATGACCAATGATGGCTATATACCTCGTCTATCATTGCTTCGTTTAATCGGATGCAGCAGCTTACGCACAATGTAAAGCTGATTGTTGATGTCTGCAAAACTTCAGAGAACTTGAAGTTAAAGATAATATCTGGATACGAACAACACTCGATCAACGAGGTGACCATTAGACGAGGTGCTTTATTTCAGGGATCTAAACAGAGAAAGGGCAAGAAGAAGAAGTCAAAAGCAGAGGAGAATGTTCATGAAGAAATGTCTCATGGCTCTGAAGCTGCCTCGCTAAGAAAGCGAAGGTCCCGTTACCTTAGAAACCATTAATGATCAGGGCGCCCACCAGCCCCCACTGACAAGTGTAAATAAGCATAAAAATAAAAAGTAAAATGGAAATGTGTCATCTCCAATGACCAAGGATTTAGACGCCTGAAGAACAGAGGCCGCACTCGGTTCACATTCCTTCAACTAACAGTGGAAGTGAAAATAGTTGGAACGACAGAGGAGGAAGAAGGCGAAATGATATTACTGAAGGATTAAAAATCATTGAGTGAAGACAAAGAAAACTTATCTATCAATTATCAGGTTCAAAATACTGAGCACAGTGTCAATGCATGTGGCTTTTCTTCCATATATGGAATTGTTTCAGAAGCCAGATTCTAGGAAAACATCAGTGTTTGATAACATTAGGAAGCAAGTGGAATACTACTTTAGCGACGAGAACTTGATCAACGATACGTTCATGAGGAGGAAGATGACCAATGATGGCTATATACCGCGTCTATCATTGCTTCGTTTAATCGGATGCAGCAGCTTACGCACAATGTAAAGCTGATTGTTGATGTCTGCAAAACTTCGAGAAACTTGAAGTTAAAGATAATATCTGGATACGAACAACACTCGATCAACGAGGTGACCATTAGACGAGGGCTTTATTTTCAGGGATCTAAACAGAGAAAGGGCAAGAAGAAGAAGTCAAAAGCAGAGGAGAATGTTCATGAAGAAATGTCTCATGGCTCTGAAGCTGCCTCGCTGAAAAAAGCGAAGGTCCCGTTACCTTAGAAACCATTAATGATCAGGGCCCACCAGCCCCCACTGACAAGTGTAAATAAATAAAAAAAAAAAATAAATGGAAATGTCATCTCCAATGACCAAAGGATTTAGACGCCTGAAGAACAGAGGCCGCACTGGTTCACATTCCTTCAACTAACAGTGGAAGTGAAAATAGTTGGAACGACAGAGGAGGAAGAAGGCGAAATGATATTACTGAAGGATTAAAAAAATCATTGAGTGAAGACAAAGAAAACTTATCTATCAATTATCAGGTTCAAAATACCGAGCAACAGTGTCAATGCATGTGGCTCTTTCTTCCATATATGGAATTGTTTCGAAGCCAGATTCTGGAAAACATCAGTGTTTGATAACATTAGGAAGCAAGTGGAATACTACTTTAGCGACGAGAACTTGATCAACGATACGTTCATGAGGAGGAAGATGACCAATGATGGCTATATACCTGCGTCTATCATTGCTTCGTTTAATCGGATGCAGCAGCTTACGCACAATGTAAAGCTGATTGTTGATGTCTGCAAAACTTCAGAGAAACTTGAAGTTAAAGATAATATCTGGATACGAACAACACTCGATCCAACGAGGTGGCCATTAGACGAGGGTGCTTCAGCAGCTCTCCATTAACAATCTGCGTATCTGGAATATATTTCTGTTTTGTAGTTAACACTAACAAAGTGAGATATAATTGCAATTAAATGTATCTGAAAAATTATTATGTAAAGTATAGAGCAATAGTCACATCTTTTAATGTACACAAAGAATTATTTCCCATTAGCAACTTTGGCTCTCACGAAGAATTTACATCATTTATTTTTATTAACTACAGTGTAATTTGAAATTTAATAAATTTGTTATTCTTATTGTTTTTATTATTATTATTGATTCGTTTATGAGGAGCGCTAAACCCTCTTGGGTCACACAACATCCCCAAATGTTGCACTGTATCCACTTCAGTGGCAACTCGTTCCATCGTTGACACTGTTGACCCATCTTTGACACCTGAAACACTGTAATGGGTTCCCCCAGAACAGTGGCCACCCAGGGACCACCATGGCCTGGTCACCTTATTAACTTTGGCTGTTCCCAACAAGGTGACTTACGCCATTACTGCCCATGTGATTTTACGATCTTTTGAGTTGTAGGAGTTTGATGTTTTTATGACCTTTTTCACCAAGAAACTTCACTGACCTTTTATTTGTTCTTTTTATAAAGTTTAACTTCTTACTATTGTCACGGTGAACGTTATATTATGAATGCTAATTCATCAACTCATCGGAGTTAATATAGTTTGTTTAACCAGAGTTAATGTGCTGTGACTGTATTATACAAGCTGGTGGCTGAAGGGAAGGTGCTTGACTTATAAAAGCAGGTGGCTGAAGGGAAGGTGCTGTGACTGTATTATACAAGCAGGTGGCTGAAGGGAAGGTGCTTGTGAAGGTTGTCGCCAATCTTCTCAGGAAAAGTATAATAGAAAAAGACTAATAACAAGAAAAATAAACACTTTATTTTAATAACAGCCGAAGCCTAGCATTACACCTCTCACCGGGTGAAAAAAGGGGGGTTCCCTTAAAAGTTTCTAGGTATACCAATGGTTTATGATCTGTTTCAAGAATGAATTCTTTCCCCAGTAAATAGAACTTAAGTTTGGAGATACCCCACACAAGGGCTAAGCATTCCTTTTCAATGGTTGAGTATCTAGTTTCGGCCGGTAGAAGCTTCCGACTCAGGAAACATACAGGGAAAGGGGTACCGTCATGATACTGCAATAATACTGCACCTAAACCTGTATTGGAGGCATCAGTCCTTAAGCAAAAAGGTTTGCTAATATCTGGAATCTTAAGTATGGGACCTTTAGAGAATATTGCTTTAAGTTCATTAAACTTTTCTCGAGCTATGTGGGAAAGTTCAAGAGGCTCCCTCACAGACTTCTTAAGGTAGTCCGATAAACTTCCGGTGAGGTTAGCAATATTGGGGATAAATTTAGCATAGAAATTAACAGAACCGAGGAAGCTACGCATGAGTTTCTTCGTTCTTGGGAATTTAAACTCTGTTAAGGCTTTGATTTTCTGGGGAAGAGGTTGCAAGGAGTTATTTGCTAGAACAAAGCCTAGATATCTAATCTGGTTGTATGCCAGAAAGCACTTCTTTGGTTTTGCAGTGAGGCCATGTGCACGTAACCTGCGCAAGACTGACGTTAAAGTCTGGATGTGTTCATCCCAAGTAGATGTCATGACGTAAATATTGTCAAAATAAACGGAACGTTAGGCATATCACCCAGAACTTTCTTCATCAGTCTTACGTAGGTAGCACAGGCTGTTACGAGACCAAAAGGCATTGTCCTATATTGCATGAGACCTTGATGGGTAGGAAAGGCGGTGTACTGCTTGGATGAAGGGTCTAACTTAACTTGATGATATGCTTGTGCGATATCAATTTCTGTAAAGAAAGTGGCATCATAAAACTTATGGAGGTCGTTATCTATGATAGGCATAGGTTCAGCATCCCACCGAGTGATAGCATTCAGTCCTCTAAAATCGATAGCAAGTGTATAGGAATTATCTTCTTTCTTAACCATGACCACTGGTGAACAATATGAAGAAACTGAAGGTTCTATGATGTTAAGTTTTAATAATCTGTCTACTTCTCGGTCGAATGCCTCCCTAAGATGAACTGGAACCGGGTATAATTTGCATTTGATGGGAGTGTCTGACTAAATTAATCTTATGGATAACCGTGGAGGTTAACCCAGGAATGTCAGTAAAGACATCTGAAAAAGCCTTTACACATTTAAGGAGATCATGTTTCTTGCCTCTGTCCAATGAATCATTAATATTTAAGTTAGTAGGAACTGAGGGTTCTAGAGTTACAACATCAGGCAGTTCCTCATCTTCTACTCTCAGATGTGTCAATAACACACACATTGCACTCCTCCGGGATTGATTCATGTTTATGAGGAAAAACCACATCAAAAGTATTCAGACAATTTACAGTGTTTCTCCTGTAATACTTTTTAAGAATGTTTATATGATACAGTTTAGGCTTCCCCTTGACTTCAATGAGGTAATCAACCTTCCCACAAATCTTTAGTACTTTGTAAGGGCCTTTCCAGGCCACTAATAATTTGCCTTTATTGGTAAAAGTACCAGAACTTCATCACCTACATTAAAACTTCTCCTGACTCTTTGCATCAAAATAGGTTTTATATTGGCTCATGGATAAAGTTAAGTTTTGAGACACTAAGTCAGAGGTCTCCTCTAGTTTAGATCTTAAGTCAAGGAGAAACTGATAAGAAGACTGAACCTCAGCATTAGTCCATAAGTCATGAAGGATTGATAGTGGACCTCTGGCCTGTCTACCATAGAGAAGTTCAAAGGGTGAGAACCCTAATGAATCACTGGGAACTTCCCTCATGGCAAACAATGCACAGGGTAGGTAACGATGCCACTTCTTAGGTTTAAAGGAGCAAAGTTTCCTTAAAATGGACTTTAGGATGGAGTGTTGTCGTTCAATCCTCCCATTACAGCTGGGGTGGTGAAAAGGGGTTTCACCCCCAGAAGTTGATAAAGATGTTGCATAAGTTCGGAGGTGAACTGCGTCCCCCGGTCTGACAAAATCTCTCTGGGGATACCCACCCGTGAAAAGATGGACAAAAGGGCTTCTGCTACCTCTATAGTAGTAATTGACTTTAAGGGTACCGCTTCAGGAAAACTGGAAGCATAATCCACTAATGTAAGAATATATCTATGTCCCCCAGATGAAAGTGGTGATAAGGGACCAACAATGTCAATGGCTACTCTCTCAAAGGGTACTGTAAAAATAGGCATTTTGACCATAGGTACTCGCCGGGTACCTCGGGAGGATGACAGTTGGCAAACCTTACAAGATCTACAATATAAAGTGATATCTGAGGACATTCTCGGCCAAAAATAGGTGTCCTTAATTTTATTTAAGGTTTTACGGTGAGAGAAATGTCCAGCCACTGGTAGATCATGGGCCATTTTAAGAATGGTCTCCCTGCACTGGCTTGGGACAACTAGAGTGGAGTAGGCTATATCGTCTGAATGTGGCTTAAATACCGATTTGTATAGAATACCTCTAATGTATTCAAATTTGTATGAAAAGTCTTTCCTTTGAATAACCTTATTTTTACTAGCTGAATCATGGCAATTCTGGAGAGAAGGACAATTAAGTTGTAACTTGACAAAGTCATCCTTAGATATTTCCAAAGGTTTTAGGTCAGGAAAAATCAAAGGATGAATAGCAGGAGAAGCTAATGCTTTGCTGTGTCCTAGTTAATACCTGGATGGATTCAGAGACAATATCATCACTTTCATCTAAAGAGTTAACAGGTGATCCTGCTACCTCGTTATCGAGAGCATCATCATCTGTTCCTACAGCCTCGGGAACAGAATTAGAGAGGGGTTTTTCCGAGTTTAAAGGAAGAGGAGCTGAAACACTTACGTCCCATGTGGGTAGTGAAAGGTCTCCCTCTGAAGGGAGCACGGCACCTTTTACATTACCAATAAGTACTGAACATGATGTGATGGGGGCGAGTACGGCTTCGGACCACCCTGTAAACCATTTAGACCTAATGTAACAGCGGATGGTTGGGAATGTGTCCGATCGGCCCAAGTAGTCTGTAAGAATAGTGGAGACATGAGTGGGTTTGAGATTAGGGAACAGTTTATCAGATATGACAATACATGTGCACCCTGTGTCTCTTAATATCGTAGACACATTAAGACCATTAACTGTCCCTGAACAGAAGGGTGCTCGTTCATTACAGTCTTTGAAACACCTTCCAACTTGTTGAACTTTCTTCGCAGGGCAATCGGGCCTCTTATGCCCTTTCTTACCACACAAGTGACACACTGGGATAAATGATGTTGGTTTACTTTCTACCAGAGGTTTAGTCTTCCTCACATCCGGTGATACTTTGCCTTTCGGGATCGATCCCTTCAGGTCCTTATAGGAATTATGGGCTTCCGCATACAAGTCAGCAGCCTCAGCAACTTCCGCAGCCGTAATCAGATTACGTTCTCTAATGAAGGTTCGTATTTGGTGGGGCAGAGCCGTCAGGAACTGGTCGGCAACCATGAAATCTCTAAGAGATTCATAAGTGTGATCAATTCCTGCACTGTCTATCCAAAAATCAAACAACCGAAAGAGAGTAATCTGTAACTGCTGGAAATTCTGACCGTGTTGTAATGAGGCATACCTGAAATCCTTCCTATAAGAGAATTGGTTTTCTGGTAGGCCTTAAGAATTGCCTTCAACAGATTATAGTCACAAATGATATCATGTGACAAAGTTGCATAAATGTTCAAAGCTGTTCCTGAAAATAACATACCCAGCCTAGTAGCCCACGAATCAAATTGCCATTCACAGAGGGAAGCAGTATTTTCAAATCTGATAATATAAGAAGTTATGTCTTCCCCCTCTGTGAAGGGTGGTAAGTTGGGGGTGGGGGTATATGAAGGAGTGGGACGCTCCACTACGCCCTCATTTAATTGCTGTTGGGTAAGACCTAGTTTCCTATTCTCTAAGTCTAGACGAGCTTTCTCTACTTCACGATCTCTCTCTTTTTCTCGTTCCTCATGTTCTCTAGCTTTTGCTCTTTCCTCTAATTCTTTCTCTAGAGTGCGTGCATCACGTTCTCTAGCCTGTTGTTCTCGTACTTGTGCTCTTTCTTCACGATCAAGTCTATCACGTTCTTTTCTTCTAGTTCTCTTTCTAACTGTTTCTCTTGTCTTTCTCTTTCAAGTTTTTCTTTCTCCTTTCTCTCTTCTCTCTCAATTCTCTCTCTCCTTTTTCTCTTCTCTTTCTAACTGTCTCTCTTGTTTCTCTCTTTCAACTCTCTCTCTCTATCCTTTTTCTCTTCTTGTTCCCTTTCTAACTGTCTCTCTTGTCTTTCTCGATCTCTTTCTCGATCTCTTTCTAACTGTCTCTCTTGTTTCTCTCTTTCAACTTCATTCTTTTTTTCCTGAATCTTAGTAGTTATGAAAGATTCTAAAGTTTTCCCCGAAATACCTAGCTTCATCCCAGCATTCATCCAGAACTGGTATTCCTCCATACTAACCGGGATAACTTAACTTACTGGGTGAATGAAACAGATATAATAGAAAACGGAGGGTTCAAATCCTGCCCCGCTACAACTGTACACACAAAACCGGAGGGTTCAATCCCTACTTCGATTTATACAGTATAAATGTGACCGGAGGGTTCTATGCCAGCTCCGACCAACCAGTAAGGAGAATGGGATCACTTGACCATCCACTCTTCCCACTATAATCAAGAGTGTCCTATGACAGTTCCCTTGATATAACATACAAGAACTCAATGAAGAAGATTTATCACTGGAAAATCTCGGATCCCTAGAGTCTATTCCTAAAATAATCTTCAAGCTCAAAACAAAGGTGGCAGAAGTAACTAGCACATCCTGCCTTGACTTGACTAACATAAACAAAGAGTAATTAACAATCACCAAATCCTTTAAATACCTTATCTGTAGTCCTACTATAGTAAATGAATACTTATGAAGGTGGCAACCGTCTGTGGTGTGGAGCGTTTGAGGTACACCGAGTAACTGTTGGCGGAGTTCCAATAATGTCGTCAGGTGTCGCCGGCTCAAGTCAAGAGTAGCGTCGAGTCGTGTTCGAGGCGTCGAATCCTTGAGTCGAATCCTGGCAAGGTCGCCACTTGTGAAGGTTGTCGCCAATCTTCTCAGGAAAAGTATAATAGAAAAAGACTAATAACAAGAAAAATAAACACTTTATTTTAATAACAGCCGAAGCCTAGCATTACACCTCTCACCGGGTGAAAAAAAGGGGGGGGGGTATAGCAGCAGCGAGACACTCACCCCACCTTAACCAGCAAACTACCACCTTACCTTCACACTTTCATCACTCCTATCTATGGACTTTTCCCTCACAGTGCTGGTTTTTGTCCTGGTTAGATCCTTTATAGAAGTACTGGAAGCGATGGCGACTCTAGTGTTAGCTTGTGCAAATACTTTAGAAATGTTGGATGCAACCTGGCTGTTGGGAAGAATTATAACTTTGTTTGGAGTGGTGTTGACGCGTGGAGAATTAATGATCTGAAGAGCTCTTTTCTTGCAATCTTTGATGAAAAAGGAAGGAAAATGTAAATCAGTGAAGGTTTGGTGAATGTATGTACATTCCTCGTCAAGAAACTCAGGACTACAAATTCGGTAAGCTCTTAGGAAGAATCCGATGATGATGCCTCTTTTGGTCTTAGTATCTTGACTGGAATAGAAGTGTGTGAGATCATTTTTATTTGTAGGTTTCCGGTAAACTTGAAAACTTAGGTTGTTATCTTTTTTTTTTTTTTTTTTTTTTATATTTTATTTAAACCATTACAGATACCTAAACTATTATCAATACATATATCACAATCTTACAGACATATATTACAATACCATTATCAATACCTTAATCCCAGTCCGCCTCATGACACTATACAATATTTTCCTTACACAACCTGCACGCCATACTGCTAATTACATAGGTGATACCCATCTTTGACTTAATGAAGCCAGAATATCACAAAAACACAAAATTATATCCTACCCTCCAAATCCCCAAAAACCCCTAACCAATCCCAAATCATCATTACATTATCCTAAAATACCATAAATGTCTGTGGCATTAATTACCACACAAACTAATATTGAAACAGAATACATCTTGTTCTGAAAATCCCCCCCCCATACACCCCTCCAGTATTTCCCCTACAGTACACAATACATAATATCCCTACATACACAACATCATGATTACTAAACACCATACAAATAAGTGTTTTTGGCAAACCATACTGCTTCATCAGTGCTTATAAAACCAGGCCCCACAAAGACCTGAAAACATAACCCTAACCATATATATAACATTATATATGAAAGTCAAAATAAAAAAACTACAGATACTTCCAGCTTGGCCTGTAACCTTCATACAACATATTTTGATCATTCAAGCAAATCGTCCATAGGTACAACACATAAACCCTATGTATTGTGCATCTCAGGTGACATACCCGATCGTCATAGGCCTCATGAGCCCCATATCTGCTCGCCACCATCATTCTAAATGCACTAATAAAATAAAGTAAAAATATATATTTTTTGTTGTTTGGACTGATCAATCCTACCTCCTATTAAGGTCAGATCCATCCCCAGGCTACCACCCAGCCAGAAGGGAAAACCACACACTTTACCTTCCCACCTGACCATACTTAATCTAACACCCAACCCCCTGATCATATAACATAGGAAATCTTCACCTAAAACACCCCCACCCCCCCTAAGCCTAAACCCCCCTCCCACATCACCGTCTAAGATCTACCCCCCTCCCTACCCTTACAACTCCCTTAAACTCCCTATTGACATGTCCCTATATTCCTTCACAAAGGACCTCTCCCAATCCCTACCATACACCTCCCTATTCCTACACTTGGTCCTATACATACCTGCTCCCAAAGCGCTGACCCGACAGTACCCACGCAAATCCCTAACTGCCCATGAAATGAAAATGAAATCTAAAATCATGTACGAAATCCCCTGCGTATAACTGACTCCACACCACCCAAATCTAAACACAAGGCCCTTAAGGGAGACATTCTCCCTCCTCCTACTAACATCAATACCTTCCCCAACCAATCCCTCACTGAACACAAACCCTCGCAAAAGTACACTACATGATATGCTGTTTCCAAGCCACCACATGTGGCACATATCCCATCCCCAACCAACCCCATCACATGTAACTGTTCCCTGGATGCCAAAATGCCCTGATAAAAGCGATAACTCGTATCCCTTACCTTTGGGTGTACCCTTAATTTCCCAAACCACTTCCAAATGAAATCCCAATTATACAGAGGCCAAGCCTCATAACCCCTCACCTCCCCACCACCCATACCAATCCGATCTAACCTTCGCACCTTACACCTATGTGGATCTGTCATTATTAACATCGCTCTCAGCATCGCCTCACAATGCAAAACATCCCCTCCAACCCACCACCTTCGTACCTCTCTCATAACTAAACCCACCCGCTTCCCTCGTTCCCCTCCCCTTGTCAGGTATTCATTCCGTACAAACACACTTTTTAACCTATTCCGTAAAGGCACCAATCCTACCCCACCCCTACGGACCCCTAATTCTACTATCTCTCTACACAGCCAATGTCTTCCCTGTCCCCACACAAAATCCAACACCCTTTTCAACAAACGCTTCACATCTACCTCTACTAATGGATACACCACAGCCCTGAACCATAACTTAGGATATACCAAGGTATTCACAACCACTGCCCTCTGTAATAAAGTGGCCTCCCCCACTCCCCAACCATTCATTCTAGCTAACGCCCTATCCACCACAATCTGCGAGTTTACCCTACGTGCCTCCACCGCATCTGCACAAAAAGTAATGCCACAAATAGTTATGTTATTCACGCAAGTCCAACCCTCTCTTACTCCCAACGTCCCCCCCACCCATTCCCCTACCTCCAACAATTTCGATTTTCCCCTATTCACCTTCATCCCTGTTGCTTCCCCAAAATATTCCACTAACTTATTCACTCCTTCCAACTGCCCCTCCTCAGTAACCAAAATCGTTGTATCATCTACATACCCCAGAATGCAATCTACCTCCCCCACCCTTTCTACTCTATCCCTTAACTGTTCCTCTACCAATCTATAGAAAGGATCCTGTAGCAAAGCAAACAGAATCTGAGAGAGTGGACAACCTTGCCGTAATCCTCTATGCATACCAACCCCATTACTCAACCTCCCATTTATTTGAACTTTCATCAAAGCCCCATCATACAAAGTCCTAACCCAGTCCACCACTGCCGACCCAAACCCCTGCCTTAACATGATTTCCCTTAACATAACCCTATCTACCCTATCATATGCACTTTGCCAATCTATTCCCAAGACCCCTCCCTTTTGCGACTCCTCTATAAATTGCCTAATCTGCCTATGCCCCGTTCTAATACTCCTCCCCGGCACCCCCAGTTGACCCCTATGCAAACAACTCTTTAGCCCCGACTTTATCCTATTTGCCAATACCTTCGCAAAGATTTTATAATCTGTTGTCATTAAAGCTATGCTGCGATAATCCTGTAGGCCCACCTTTGCCCCTGACTTCTCCACCAACACTATAACCCCTGTTCGCATCGACTCCCCCATTTGTTCACCCCTTCTTAATTCATTCATGAGCCGAACTAAAACGTCCTTCAAAACCTGCCAATGCGAAACATAAAAATCTCCTGGTAACCCATCGATTCCTGGAGATTTCCCCAAATTTAAACATTTCACCGCCTCCCATACCTCCTCTTCCGTAATCCTCGCCTCAAACATGTTTCTCTCCTCAACCCCAATAAAACTATGAATTCCCCTCAATATCCCCTGTTTCACCTCCAATGAACCCTCCTGAGCCGCGAATTTTTCTCTGAACCAAACTTCCGCATACCCCACCATACCTTCCGTCGTCCGTAGTATACTACCCTCCTGATACCCTCCCCCCTCCTTATCCACCTTCAACGACTCTATCAACATCCGTTTCCTCCTCGACTGAAAATTCCTCAGGACCACCTGCGACACCTTATTCCCCCACAATACCTCCTCCATTCCACTCCTCACCCTTAATGCCTGAAACCGTTCTAACTGTATTTCCTTCAACTTATCTCGTAATTCCTGAACTTCACCTTCATGCCTACCATCCCAAGCCCCTCCTAAATACCCTTCTAACAACCCCTCCAGGTACCTCTGATAACCAAACCTCATCCTCACGTCCTCCCTCCCTACCCTCCCATAAACTTTTTTTATTTCTTCCTTACCTACCTCATTCCACCATTTCACCACACTTCCTTGCATCCTCCTCCCCTCCCCCCACAAAGACCCCCACCACCCCTGAAAAAACTCCTCCCCCTCTCTACCCAGCAAAGCTATATTCAGCTTCCAAAACCCTTTAAAAACACGAACTACCCCCTCCCATACCCCTTCAAACAATACACCTCGGTGGTCCGAAAACCCAAAATCCACATACTGCACTCTCTTAATTTCCACTACCCGAGACGTGTAGATCCTATCCAACCTCGACGCATAATTATGCCGAAAATACGTGAATTCGGCCATACCCCTCCCTCTACCTACCACATCTACCAGACCCGCTGCCCCCAAAACATTCCTAAGGGATTCTAAAACACTCCCCTCACCTCTCGGCTCCACGTCCCTAATCCTTATCACGCTATTCCAATCCCCCCCTACTATCACCACATTTGCTAAACCCCTCAAACTATACGTCAAATCAGTATTAACAAAATCATTCTTAACCCTCCTATTCGTTACCGCAGGCATGTACACCCCTACTAAACTAACCTGCAACCCTCCCCACACCCCATCTACCCTCACTACTCTAAAACCTACCACTTCCCATGAGGACAAGTGAAAAGGGCTACCCTCCCTGATTCCCACCAGAACCCCACCTTTTAGAGCCCCTGCATCACTAGCATACACCGTATAACCCTTGAGGACCAAATCCCTACCCCTTCTATAATTATGTTCCTGGATAAATATCACATCTACATCCCATCTCAACAATGACACTGCTACCCAATCTCGTTTGGCCTCATTCCTGAGGCCATTAACATTGAACGTTAAACACCTGAATAATACGCGGGTGGTTTTCCCTTCTGCTTCGCTGATCTTATTTCACTCTTGACATATGGCCTCCCATCTCTTAACTTTCCCTCATTCTTCATCATTTTTCCAAAACCATCATCCTTCCCTTTATGCCCTTTTCCGTGAGCCACCTCTGACCACAACTTCTTTCCAATCCTCTGCCCTGCTGTCAAAACCTCATCATCTGAATCCTCCCCTGCCCGCTTCCTAGCCCCCCCTTTATCACCTAATACCTCCATCTCCTCCTCCTCCTCCTCCCTATGCACCTCCACCTCCACCACCGAGATCTCTCTACTGAGTCCCATGCCTTGCACCTCAAGCACTGGCGGCTGACACTCCACCGCCTCACCTGCTATGGAGTCTCCTTCTTGCTCCCCGAGAGTCTCACCCCGTCGGTCCGACAGGAGTGATGTATCACCTTCCAAAAATGCATTTAAATCCTCCAACAGGCCCGACTCCACCTGACACACCTTCTCCTCCGTACACACTGTAATCTCCTGCGCTCCTTCCATATCCACCTTCAGACGCTGCTCCTGAACCTCGCGTGCCTCCTCCTCTCGATCAACCTCTTCACTCCAAGCACGTCGCACCACGCCCTCCTGCGCTCCTATAACCACATTACCCTCATCACCAACATTCTGCATCCCCTCCTGCTCCTCCGCACGACGCTGCATACTCTGCTTCTTTCTGTCCCCTGATCTGCTGCTCACACAGTCCACAGCAACATGTCCCGGTCCACCACACAACCGACACGTCCGGACCTGACCCACGTATGTTACGTATACCTGCGACCGGAAATCTTGCATTAGGATATATGAGGGAATCGGTGAACGCAATGACATCTTTACAGAATATGTTCCTTCGAGTGTGCCGGTATATAACCCAGACGACCATCTGCCAATCGTAACTGTGTGCACCACACCATACTTCTGCAACTCTTGCCTGATGTCGCATTCTCCTGCCTCAAAAGGGACATTTCTAAGCTTTATCCACTTAAATAATGCAGAGACATCCCGGACACATACCTCCAATCCTTGCCTCACCTGAAGTCGCTGATCTTGAAACTTATCAACCACTCTCTGGTACGCCGATGAACATGCAAATTTGATGAACAGTCGTTTTGCCCCATTTAAGGCTATCCCGTAGACTTCAGAGTGCTCCACTCCCAATGTATCTCGTATTATTGCTGGTAAGACGATATCTGCATTGGCCGAATAGACTGCTCCCTGAAGAATCTCCACCCCAATCGTATTAACACGACGTCTGTACCCATCCGCCATGGTCAAACGACTGAGCAGGCACCACTGTGCACCAGGGGTCTCCACCAACCACCCGCACTCCACGAAGGCTGGGTGTGGAATGTAAATCAGTGAAGGTTTGGTGAATGTATGTACATTCCTCGTCAAGAAACTCAGGACTACAAATTCGGTAAGCTCTTAGGAAGAATCCGATGATGATGCCTCTTTTGGTCTTAGTATCTTGACTGGAATAGAAGTGTGTGAGATCATTTTTATTTGTAGGTTTCCGGTAAACTTGAAATCTTAGGTTGTTATCTACTTTGTGGATGAGGACGTCCAGAAAGGGTAGCTTGTCATTGGACTCTTCTTCTAGTGTAAACTGGATCGCCGGTTCAACTGCGTTGAGCCTTGCCTGAAGATTCCGTACATCAAAACGTTTGGGAGTTATTACGAGGACGTCGTCTACGTAACGTAACCAAGTGACGCTTGAGGGGATGATGTTGGCAAAGTGTTCAGCCTCTAGGTGTTCCATGTACAAGTTAGCTAAGACGGCACTGATGGGGGACCCCATTCCCATGCCGTATGTTTGTTTGTAGAGCCTGTTATTGAAAGGTGTAATAATATTGGTAGAATTACCGACAATATGTTAGTAAAGGACACAAATGAATAATGTGACATTTATTGTGGCAACGTTGCTCTCCAGGAGCTTTTTCAAGCGGCTTGAAAAAGCTCCTGGAGACGAAACGTTGCCACAATAAAATGTCACATTAGTTGCATTTGTGTCCTTTTACTTAACATATTGAAAGGTGGCTGAAGGGAAGGTGCTGTGACTTATACAAGCAGGTGACTGAAGGGAAGGTGCTGTGACTTATACAAGCAGGTGACTGAAGGGAAGGTGCTGTGACTGTTATACAAGCAGGTGACTGAAGGGGAACATTCTGAATCATCTGGAAGGGAGTGACAAATTATGATACATTATATTTGTAAGGGGTTCTTGTGTAGGTTGAGTCGAACACTTGGTGTATCAGATTCTTTTTTTTTTGTATCTTGACAATGTGTTGTGTTGCGGCTCTTGGAAGAGTCAGACGCCGGGTTGTAGTTCGTTATAAGTGTTCTGTATATATGGAATGCACAGTAGTCAGTGTCAGCGTTGCATCTTCATTAAGTCGAGACTTGTCAATAACGGGAGTGTGTGTTGTCTGGAACCTGAATGGGTAATTATTTTAATTGCTGATGGGTGTTCCCATTAGCAACTTTGGCTCTCACGAAGAATTTACATCATTTATTTTTACTAACTCCAGTGTAATTTGAAATTTAATAAACTTTTTCTTATTATTATTGTTTTTATTATTATTATTGATTCGTTTATGAGGAGCGCTAAACCCTCTTGGGTCACACAACATCCCCAAATGTTGCACTGTATCCACTTCAGTGGCAACTCGTTCCATCGTTGACACTGTTGACCCATCTTTGACACCTGAAACACTGTAATGGGTTCCCCCAGAACAGTGGCCACCCAGGGACCACCATGGCCTGGTCACCTTATTAGCCTTGGCTGTTCCCAACAAGGTGACTTACGACATTACTGCCCATGTGATTTTACGATCTTTTGAGTTGTAGGAGTTTGATGTTTTTATGACCTTTTTCACCAAGAAACTTCACTGACCTTTTATTTGTTCTTTTTATAAAGTTTAACGTCTTACTATTGTCACTGTGAATTTTATATTATCACTGTGAATGTCATATTATCACTGTGAATGTTATATTATCACTGTGAATGTCATATTATCACTGTGAATGTTATATTATCACTGTGAATGTAGTAGTTTACTGGAATGCTATAGTTTGCCTTATTTGACTTTTAAATTTCCCTAACAATTTGGGATATGAGTTATGTTATTTTGAGAACTTGTTTAGCAAATTGTTGCAACAATTGTATCGGGAAATACTGAGGCAGAGACATATATGGTTAATATATATGAAGACAGTGACAGTGAAAACATGATTATGAATGATAATTCATCAACTCATCGGAGTTAAATATAGTTTGTTTAAGCAGAGTTAAGAAGATGCTCTTACTGTTTTACAAGCAGGTGGCAGAAGGGAAGGTGCTCTTACTGTTTTACAAGCTGAAGGGAAGGTGCTCTTACTGTTTTACAAGCTGAAGGGAAGGTGCTCTTACTGTTTTACAAGCTGAAGGGAAGGTGATGTGACGAGTAACACACTGGTAGTGTGACTGGAGTAACACACTGGTAGTGTGACTGGAGTAACACACTGGTAGTGTGACTGGAGCAACACACTGGTAGTGTGACTGGAGTAACACACTGGTAGTGTGACTGGAGTAACACACTGGTAGTGTGACAGGAGTAACACACTGGTAGTGTGACATGAGTAACACACTGGTAGTGTGACAGGAGTAACACACTGGTAGTGTGACAGGAGTAACACACTGGTAGTGTGACAGGAGTAACACACTGGTAGTGTGACAGGAGTAACACACTGGTAGTGTGACTGGAGCAACACACTGGTAGTGTGACAGGAGTAACACACTGGTAGTGTGACAGGAGTAACACACTGGTAGTGTGACTGGAGTAACACACTGGTAGTGTGACTGGAGTAACACACTGGTAGTGTGACTGGAGTAACACACTGGTAGTGTGACTGGAGTAACACACTGGTAGTGTGACTGGAGTAACACACTGGTAGTGTGTTACTGCTGCAGTGTTCCTCCTTTCTTAACATAAGAAAGGAGGAACACTGCAGCAGGCCTGTTGGCCCATAGGGTTATTTGACTGTTAAAGAAAGTGGCTGCTCATGGCATTGGGGGAAGGGTGTTGTCATGGATCGAGTCATGGCTCACCAATAGGAAGCAGAGGGTGTGCATAAATGGGGTTAAATCGGAGTGGGGATCTGTAACAAGTGGCGTTCCTCAGGGATCGGTTTTGGGCCCGTTGTTGTTTATAATATATATAAATGACCTTGACGAGGGAATTTCTAGTGATATGAGCAAATTCGCTGATGACACGAAGATACGTAGGATAATCGATTCAGACGTAGATGTCAGTGAACTACAGGAGGATTTAGACAAACTCAATTCCTGGTCAGAAAAATGGCAGATGCAGTTCAATGTAGATAAATGCAAAGTTCTAAAGCTCGGGAGTGTCCATAACCCAAGTACTTGAAGACGTGTCTTGTGTACTCTCTGTGGACTGAACCATCTTTGCTGTGCTTCCGTTATTAGCTACTTGAGATTGGATGATGGTTTCCCTCGACTACGAGCAGCTATATCTCCAAATGAAGGCGGAATTAACGGAAGCTAGAAGAGAGATTCAACGTTTGAAGGGTATATGCAAGGATTATCCCCGGAACAATGTCGCCGATGATCAGACCAACGAATGGATGCTAGTCGAATCTGAAGGAACGAAGCTGAAGTTGAAGAAGGTCCAGGAGACTGCTGTGAAAACCAGCAACTCTTTCTCCTTGTTATCAGACGAATGTGAAGACATCCCAGCGAAGACCATCTCTACAAAGACCGTCGAGAACGTCATGCACACCGCCAGTCGAGGTAAGAACATTGTTTTAGTTGGGGATAGTCAGATTAAGTTTATGGATAGGGAATTTTGTCTTAAGGATAGGAATAGGAGGCAGAGGGTGTGTTATCCTGGGGCTGGGATGAAGGATATTGTTAGCCGTCTGGACGACATCATGAGAGGTAATGGGAGCAATCCTATTATCTGTCTCAGTGCTGGAGGCAACGATGTTGGCAGACGTAGGAGTGAGGAGCTGATTAGCAGCTATAGGTCAGCAATAGACAGAATTAGGAAGAAGAGTGGGAACCCTGTCATATGTGGTATTTTGCCAAGGAGAGGAGTTGGAAATGAATGGTTGTCCAGGGCAATTGGTGTCAATTGCTGGCTGGACAAATACTGTAAGGAAAGATGCAGTAACATTCATTGACAACTGGGACCTCTTCTATGGCAGAAATGACATGTATGCCAGGGATGGGGTTCACTTATCTAGGTCTGGGGTGGGGGCACTGGCAACTGCAGTGGAGGGAGCTGTTAGGGCTTTAAACTAGAAAAAGTTAGTGGTATGGGTTATGGGGAAAAACAGTGAAGTCCCAGTGTAGTAATGTTATAAATTCTAGGGGAACTAGTAATAGGCAGAATAAGGTGGATATTGGAAAGCCAGTGGCACTAGGTGACAAGGACAGTAATAGGTATAAGGGAAAAACAGAAATGAGCAGGAAGGGTAAAGAGAAAGGAGGGTCTTTAAGTGGAAAAATAAACACATAAGCAGTATAATGTGATCCTTTATTGACAACGTTTCGCCCACGCAGTGGGCTTTATCGAGTCACAGACAGATCTACCTGGAAAATGAGCAACATGGAGATATATATAGGGTACAGTCAGGTGGAGAATGCTGGGTCAGGTGGAGAAAGCTGCATGTGAGTCTTAAAAGTAGTGTGATAGTTAAAAACATAGTGTGACTTAAAGGACCTGCAATGTACCATTCTTGAGTTCTAGGTGGGATAGCGTTGAAGAAGTTTCTTGGCAATAGGTTCAGCTATGTTGTAGAAGCCGTTGTTCTGGTTGAAGTTGTTGGATATACAGATGAGTGATGATTCTAGGATTCTTCGGTATTGCGTGTTGTCTTCTCTGGCGATGAGTCTTGCGTTTCTGTAGTTGATTAAATGGTTGTTGATTAAATGGTAGTTGATTAAATGGTTGTGTTTCGCCCACTGCGTGGGCGAAACGTTGTCAATAAAGGATCACATTATACTGCTTATGTGTTTATTTTTCCATTGTGTCGGTATTTTATACCAATTATTTCCACAGGGTCTTTAAGTGTATATTACACCAATAGTCGTAGTGCTAGGAATAAGATGGACGAGTTGAGAGTAGTTGCAAGTACAGGTAATATTGATGTTTTTGCAATAACTGAAACATGGTTTAATATGAAAAATCGGGACTTGCCTGCCGAATGTCACATTCAGGGTTTTAAATTGTTCCAAGTAGACAGAAGTATCGGGAAGGGGGGTGGGGTGGCACTCTATGTCCGTGATCTTTTAAATTGTTGTATAAAAATGGGTATAAAGTCTGAATTAACACATACAGAGTCTGTCTGGATAGAATTTTCAGAGGGGCATGAAAAATTGATTTTAGGTGTGATGTACCGTCCCCCAAACTTAGATAGGGACCAAGGGAGACTACTATGGGAGGAAATTGTTAAGGCCACAATGCACGATAACGTAGTTATTCTGGGTGACTTCAACTTTAGTCAAATTGATTGGAATTTTTTGACTGGGAATTTAGAATCTAACGATTTCTTAGAAGTAGTTCAAGATTGTTTTTTGAAGCAGTTTGTGACAGAACCAAAAAGGGAAAATAATCTGCTTGACTTAGTTCTGGCAAACAAGGAAACCCTTGTTAATAATTTAGAAATTACAGAGGAACTCGGCGCAAGCGACCACAAATCAATTACCTTTGGCATTGAATGGAAGTTTCATAGTAGGAATAACTCAGTAACGGTCCCAGATTTTCGCTTAGCAGATTACAATGGACTTAGAGAACACTTATCATCTGTGGACTAGGGTAATGAAGAGAGCTATCAATATGACAGTTTTCTGAACACTATACATGCTGCCCAAAGAACATTTATCCCATATAAAGAAATTAGATCGAATAGAAATGACCCAAAATGGATGAATAATAGGCTCAAATATCTTTTAGGGCAGAAGAAAGGAATTTATAGGCGTATCAAAAGAGGTGAGGGTCATCTTACGAATCAGTATATTGACATTAAGAGGGACGTTAAAAAGGGGATAAGAAAAGCTAAGCGGGACTACGAAATTAAATTTGCTAGGGATTCGAAAACTAACCCAAAAAGTTTTTTCCAGGTGTATAGAACAAAAGTTAGACATAAGATAGGTCCCCTTAAAAATAATTATGGGTATCTTACTGACAAAGAGAATGAAATGTGCTCTATTTTTAATAATTATTTTCTCTCGGTTTTCACTCAGGAAGACACTAATAATATCCCAAGAATTAGGTATTTTAGTGGGCCTGAAGAAGATAAATTATGTAGTATCACAGTCACTAGCGAAATGGTTATCAAACAGATAGACCGTTTGAAGCAAAATAAATCGCCAGGCCCTGATGAGCTTTTTCAAGGGTTCTTAAGGAATGCAAAATTGAACTCTGTGAACCCTTAACTAACATTTTTAACCTATCTCTTCAAACAGGTGTAGTGTCTGATACGTGGAAGATGGCTAATGTAATTCCTATTTTTAAAGCAGGGGACAAGTCGTTACCATCAAATTACCGCCCAATAAGTCTAACTTCAATTGTAGGCAAATTATTAGAGTCGATTATAGCTGATAACATAAGAAGCCATCTCGATAGGCATAATTTGATTAATGATACTCAACATGGATTCACCAGGGGCCGTTCCTGCCTAACTAATTTATTAACTTTTTCAGTAAGGCTTTTGAGGCAGTTGATCATGATAAAGAATTCGATATTGTTTATTTGGATTTTAGTAAGGCTTTTGATAGAGTACCACATCAGAGACTGTTAAAGAAAGTAGCTGCTCACGGCATTGGAGGAAAAGTGTTTTCATGGATCGAGTCATGGCTCACCAATAGGAAGCAGAGGGTGTGCATTAATGGGGTTAAATCTGAGTGGGGATCTGTAACAAGTGGCGTTCCACAGGGATCGGTTTTGGGCCCGTTGTTGTTTATAATATATATAAATGACCTTGACGAGGGAATTACTAGTGATATGAGCAAATTCGCTGATGACACGAAGATAGGTAGGATAATCGATTCAGACGTAGATGTCACGGAACTTCAGGAGGATTTAGACAAACTCAATTCCTGGTCAGAAAAATGGCAGATGCAGTTCAATGTAGATAAATGCAAAGTTCTAAAGCTCGGGAATGTTCATAACCCTAGCACCTACCAGCTTAATAATGGAAATAAATGGTATAAAATACCGACACAATGGAAAAATAAACACATAAGCAGTATAATGTGTATAGATGAATGGTTCAGAGAACCGACAAGTTTATTAGACATATGCAACATTTGGGTAGTTTATTGAGGAAAGTTTCGCCACACATGGCTTCATCAGTCAATACAAAGTAGAAAGGTGTAAGGAGAGTAGGCCGAGGGACTGATTACCTCAAAACTCCTACTCTCCTTACACCTTTCTACTTTGTATTGACTGATGAAGCCACTGTGTGGCGAAACGTTTCCTCAATAAAGATACCCAAATGTGCATATGTGTCTAATTTATAACTTGTCGGTTCTCTGAACCATTCATCTATACCCTGTCTGACACAGCAACATCTTGGGATCTTAATACAAACGAATTCTTCAACACTTGTCCAACCTTTGGACGAAGATCTACTTAGACTAGTGGATGGTACCACTATGACCCCGCCTCCTGCTGCTTCACCTCACCTAACTACAGTATATAAGCCACCTCTACGGACATATGCTGTCATTTCTACAAGATTGATGGACTGAACACATCGACTCCAGGCCGAGGGACTGATTACCTCAAAACTCCTACTCTCCTTACACCTTTCTACTTTGTATTGGACTGATGAAGCCACTGTGTGGCGAAACGTTTCCTCAATAAAGATACCCAAATGTTGCATATGTGTCTAATTTATAACTTGTCGGTTCTCTGAACCATTCATCTATACCCTGTCTGACACAGCAACATCTTGGGATCTTAATACAAACGAATTCTTCAACACTTGTCCAACCTTTGGACGAAGATCTACTTAGACTAGTGGATGGTACCACTATGACCCCGCCTCCTGCTGCTTCACCTCACCTAACTACAGTATATAAGCCACCTCTACGGACATATGCTGTCATTTCTACAAGATTGATGGACTGAACACATCGACTCCAGGCCGAGGGACTGATTACCTCAAAACTCCTACTCTCCTTACACCTTTCTACTTTGTATTGGACTGATGAAGCCACTGTGTGGCGAAACGTTTCCTCAATAAAGATACCCAAATGTTGCATATGTGTCTAATTTATAGTATAATGTGATCCTTTATTGACAACGTTTCGCCCACGCAGTGGGCTTTATCGAGTCAGGTAGATAGGTAGGTAGGTAGGTAGATCTGTATGTGACTCGATAAAGCCCACTGCGTGGGCGAAACGTTGTCAATAAAGGATCACATTATACTGCTTATGTGTTTATTTTTCCAGCTTAATAATGTTGAACTCAGCCGTACAGAATGCGAAAAGGATCTGGGGGTTATGGTAAGCAGCAACCTCAAACCAAGTCAGCAATGCCTAAGCGTAAGAAATAAAGCAAATAGATTACTGGGATTTATATCAAGAAGTGTAAGCAACAGAAGTCCAGCGGTTATATTACAGCTTTATACATCATTAGTAAGGCCTCACCTAGATTATGCAGCTCAGTTCTGGTCTCCATTTTACAGAATGGATATAAATTCGTTAGAAAACATTCAGCGACGAATGAAAAAGTTAATTCATAGCATTAGAAATCTTCCGTATGAAGAAAGATTGAAGACCCTTAAATTACATTCACTTGTAAGACGAAGAATGAGGGGAGACATGATCGAGGTATATAAGTGGAAGATGGGTATTAATAAGGGGGATATAAATAGGGTCTTGAGGATATCTCTCCAAGAGAGAACCCGCAATAATGGATTCAAATTGGATAAGTTTAGATTTAGAAAGGATATAGGAAAATATTGGTTTGGAAATAGGGTAGTTGATGAGTGGAACAGTCTGCCTAGTAGGGTCATTGAAGCTAGGTCCTTGGGTAGTTTCAAATTTAGGTTGGATAAATTCATGAGTGAGAGGGGTTGGATTTGAGTGGGACTCGCACTTGAGTTAATAGAATCTTCAAAGCTTATTTCTTGGGTAGAATTGAAAATTAGGTTGGGCAATTATTCTGTTAGTGGGATGGATTGTGAAGGACCTGCCTAGTATGGGCCAACAGGCCTGCTGCAGTGTTCCTCCTTTCTTATGTTCTTATGTTCTTATGTATTAACAAAGGGGATATAAATAAGGTCTTGAGGGTATCTCTCCAAGAGAGAACCCGCAATAATAGATTCAAGTTAGATAAGTTTAGATTTAGAAAGGATATAGGAAAGTATTGGTTTGGAAATAGGGTAGTTGATGAGTGGAACAGTCTGCCTAGTAGGGTTATTGAAGCGGGGACCCTGGGTAGTTTTAAATTTAGGTTGTATAAATTCATGAGTGAAAGGGGTTGGATTTGAGTGGGAATTGCACATGAGTAAATAAAATTATCAAAGCTTATTTCTTGGGTAGCATTGAAAATTAGGTTGAACAAATATTCTGTTAGTGGAATGGAATGTGAAGGACCTGCCTAGTATGGGCCAACAGGCCTGCTGCAGTGGTCCTCCTTTCTTATGTTCTTATGTTCTTATACTAGGTAGGTCCTTCACAATCCATCCCACTAACAGAATATTTGTTCAACCCAATTTTCAATGCTACCCAAGAAATAAGCTTTGACAATTCTACCCACTCATGCGCGAGTCCCACTCAAATCCAACCACTCTCACTCATGAATTTATCCAACCTAAATTTGAAACTACCCAACCTAAATTTGAAACTACCCAAACCTAAATTTGAAACTACCCATAAATTCATGAGAGAAAGGGGTTGGATTTGAGTGGGACTCGCACATGAGTAAATAGAATTATCAAAGCTTATTTCTTGGGTAGCATTGAAAATTGGATTGAGCAAGTGTTCTGTTAGTGGGACGGATTGTGAAGGACCTGCCTAGTATGGGCAAACAGGCCTGCTGCAGTGTTCCTCCTTTCTTATGTTCTTATGATTCTATTAACTCACTGCAGAAGGCCTACTGGCCCATACAAAGCAGGTCCTTATCAAAACCACCACTACCTAAGAATTTACTCCCGTACTCACGACACCAATCAAACCCAGCCCCTCCCACTCATATATTTGTCCAATCTCTTTTTAAAGCCACCCAAGGTCCTAGCCTCTATCACAGTACTCGGAAGATTGTTCCACGCTTAAGAACATAAGAACATAAGAAAGGAGGAACACTGCAGCAGGCCTGTTGGCCCATACTAGGCAGGTCCTTCACAATCCGTCCCACTAACAGAATATTTGCTCAACCCAATTTTCAATGATACCCAAGAAATAAGCTTTGACAATTCTACCCACACATGCGCGAGTCCCACTCAAATCCAACCCCTCTCACTCATGAATTTATCCAACCTAAATTTGAAACTACCCAAGGTCCTAGCTTCAATAACCCTACTAGGCAGACTGTTCCACTCATCAACTACCCTATTTCCAAACCAATACTTTCCTATATCTTTTCTAAATCTAAACTTATCTAACTTGAATCCATTATTGCGGGTTCTCTCTTGGAGAGATATCCTCAAGACCTTATTTATATATATTTTAGGGCAGAAGAAAGGAATTTATAGGCGTATCAAAAGAGGTGAGGGTCATCTTATGAATCAGTATATTGACATTAAGAGGGACGTTAAAAAGGGGATAAGAAAAGCTAAACGGGACTACGAAATTAAAGTTGCTAGGGATTCGAAAACTAACCCAAAAAGTTTATTCCAGGTGTATAGAACAAAAGTTAGAGATAAGATAGGTCCCCTTAAAAATAATTATGGGTATCTTACTGACAAAGAGAATGAAATGAGCTGTATTTTTAATAATTTTCTCTCGGTTTTCACTCAGGAAGACACTATTAATATCCCAAGAATTAGGTATTTTAGTGGGCCTGAAGAAGATAAATTATGTAGTATCACAGTCACTAGCGAAATGATTATCAAACAGATAGACCATTTGAAGCAAAACAAATCGCCAGGCCCTGATTAGCTTTTTTCAAGGGTTCTTAAGGAATGCAAAATGGAGCTCTGTGAACCCTTAACTAACATTTTTAACCTATCTCTTCAAACAGGTGTAGTGTCTGATACGTGGAAGATGGCTAATGTAATTCCTATTTTTAAAGCAGGGGACAAGTCGTTACCATCAAATTACCGCCCAATAAGTCTAACATCAATTGTAGGCAAATTATTAGAGTCGATTATAGCTGATAACATAAGAAGCCATCTCGATAGGCATAATTTGATTAATGATACTCAACATGGATTCACCAGGGGCCGTTCCTGCCTAACTAATTTATTAACTTTTTTCAGTAAGGCTTTTGAGGCAGTTGATCATGATAAAGAATTCGATATTGTTTATTTGGATTTTAGTAAGGCTTTTGATAGAGTACCACATCAGAGACTGTTAAAGAAAGTGGCTGCTCATGGCATTGGGGGAAAAGTGTTGTCATGGATCGAGTCATGGCTCACCAATAGGAACATAAGAACATAAGAACATAAGAATGGAGGAACACTGCAGAAGGCCTACTGGCCCATACAAGGCAGGTCCTTATCAAAACCACCACTACCTAAGAATTTACTCCTGTACTCACGACACTAATCAAACCCAGCCCCTCCCACTCATATATTTGTCCAATCTCTTTTTAAAGCCACCCAAGGTCCTAGCCTCTATCACCCTACTCGGAAGATTGTTCCACGCATCTACAACTCTGTTCGAAAACCAGTACTTGCCTATGTCCTTTCTAAATCTAAATTTATCCAGAGGGTGTGCATTAATGGGGTTAAATCGGAGTGGGGATCTGTAACAAGTGGCGTTCCTCAGGGATCGGTTTTGGGCCCGTTGTTTATAATATATATAAATGACCTTGACAGCATAAGTAAATTTGCTGATGACACCAAAATAGGCCGTCCAATTCATTCAAACGAGGACATTAGAGCACTCCAGGATGATTTGAATAGACTGATGCAGTGGTCGGAGAAGTGGCAGATGCAGTTTAATGTAAACAAATGCAAAGTTCTAAATGTTGGGCAGGACAATAACCATGCCACATATAAGCTGAATAATATAGATCTTATTACTTGTAATTGCGAGAAGGATTTAGGAGTTCTGGTTAGTAGTAATCTGAAGCCTAGACAACAGTGCATAAGTGTTCGCAATAAAGCTAACAGAATCCTTGGCTTCATATCAAGAAGTATAAATAACAGAAGTCCTCAGGTTGTTCTTCAACTCTATATATCTTTGGTTAGGCCTCATTTAGATTATGCTGCACAGTTCTGGTCACCGTATTACAGAATGGATATAAATGCACTGGAAAACGTACAGAGGAGGATGACAAAGTTGATCCCATGTATCAGAAATCTTCCTATGAGGATAGACTGAGGGCCCTGAATCTGCACTCTCTAGAAAGGCGTAGAATTAGGGGGATATGATTGAGGTGTACAAATGGAAAACAGGAATAAACAAAGGGGATGTAAATAGCGTGCTGAAAATATCCAACCAAGACAGGACTCGCAGCAATGGTTTCAAGTTGGAAAAGTTCAGATTCAGGAAGGATATAGGAAAGCACTGGTTTGGTAATAGAGTTGTGGATGAGTGGAACAAACTCCCGAGTACCGTCATAGATGCTAAGACGTTGTGTAGTTTTAAAAATAGGTTAGATAAATACATGAGTGGGTGTGGATGGGTGTGAGCTTGTACTAGGTCAGATGCAGTGCTCGTTCCTTAAGTGAATGTAACCTGACCTGTACTAATTCCTTAAGTGGAAGTGACCTGACCAGGTGGTCGGCTGGACAATTATATGAGTGGGTGCGGTTGGGTGTGAATTGGTCCTGACTAGGTTGTGCTACTAGGTCAGATGCAGTGCTCCTTCCTTAGGTGAATGTAACCTGACCTGGCTGGGTCGGGGCATTGGCTTAAGCCGTTGGAGATTTGGACCTGCCTCGCATGGGCCAGTAGGCCTGCTGCAGTGTTCCTTCTTTCTTATGTTCTTATGTTCTTATATTCGCTGATGACACGAAGATAGGTAGGATAATCGATTCAGACGTAGATGTCAGTGAACTACAGGAGGATTTAGACAAACTCAATTCCTGGTTAGAAAAATGGCAGATGCAGTTCAATGTAGATAAATGCAAAGTTCTAAAGCTCGGGATTATCCATAACCCAAGCACTTATAAGTTAAATAATGTTGAACTTAGCCATACAGATTGCGAGAAGGACTTGGGGGTGATGGTAAGCATCAACCTTAAACCAAGACAGCAATGCCTAAGCGTACGTAATAAGGCAAATAGATTACTGGGATTTATATCAAGAAGTGTTAGCAACAGAAGTCCAGAGGTTATATTACAGCTTTATACATCATTAGTAAGGCCTCGCCTAGATTACGCAGCTCAGTTCTGGTCTCCATATTACAGAATGGACATAAATTCGTTAGAAAACATTCAGCGTAGAATGACTAAATTAATACATAGCATTAGAAATCTTCCTTACGAAGAAAGATTGAAGAAACTTAAATTACATTCACTTGTAAGACGTAGAATGAGGGGAGACATGATCGAGGTATACAAGAAACTCTCCAGCCTTGATGTAACATCCCTATTCACCAAAGTACCTACTACACAAGCTATCGATCTCTTGCGCAGGAAAATTGACGACTCGCTTGATCTTCCTCTTCCAGCCAGCGATTTCATCGACCTTGTTGAACTATGTGTGGGCTTTACATGTTTCTCTTTCGAAAACCAACTCTTTCAGCAAACTTTTGGACTACCCATGGGATCGCCACTTAGTGCCGTCCTTGCGAACCTATATATGGAACATTTGGAAGCCGAGCGATTTTCCACTATTATTCCCTCTTCTGTCACCTGGCTTCGTTATGTTGACGACATTCTCATTATAACTCCCAGACGCTTCAACGTTCAAGCTCTCCAACACGAACTCAACCAGGTTGAGCCATCAATCCAGTTTACACTAGAAGAAGAAGTCGACAACACTCTTCCTTTCCTTGATGTTCTTCTCTGCAAAGCTGACCATGAACTTCGTTTTAAAGTCTATCGAAAACCTACCAATCAACACGATCTTCTCCACTTCTACTCTCACCACGACACCAAAATTAAACGTGGTGTAATTATAGGCTTTTTCCTACGCGCACTCAGAATCTGCAGCAGTGAGTTCCTTCAAGAAGAATGCTCCCTCATTGAACAAGTTTTTTTTTTTTTTTTCCAAACTTCACTATCCTCGTCACTTCATTAGAGACTGCAGACGACGGGCATTAAACATCTTCAACACACCCAGAGAAGACACTGCTGAGAAGAGATACATAGTCCTTCCCACCAACTCCATTTCCAAACAAGTTTCCAACATTTTTCTAAGACCTCATTCCAGTATCCACCTCCACATCCACCACCATTAAGGACATTACCAGTAACAGACAGGAAAAGCTTCAATCCACGGCAGGGGTATACACAATCCCTTGTAATGGCTGCAGCAAATTATACGTTGGCGAAACATCCAGAGACCTACAAACACGCATTTCAGAACACCAGTACGCAGGCAGATCTGACGACTCAAGAAATGCCTGTGTTCAACACCGAAATTTACACAACCATTTAATCAACTACAGAAACGCAAGACTCATCGCCAGAGAAGACAACACGCAATACCGAAGAATCCTAGAATCATCACTCATCTGTATGTCCAACAACTTCAACCAGAACAACGGCTTCTACAACATAGCTGAATCTATTGCCAAGAAACTTCTTCAACGCTATCCCACCTAGAACTCAAGAATGGTACACTGCAGGTCCCTCAAGTCACACTTTGTTTTCACACTACTTTTAAGACTCACATGCAGCTTTCTCCACCTGACCCAGCATTCTCCACCTGACCCAGCATTCTCCACCTGACTGTACCCTATATATATCTCTATGTTGCTCATTTTCCAGGTAGATCTGTCTGTGACTCGATAAAGCCCACTGCGTGGGCGAAACGTTGTCAATAAAGGATCACATTATACTGCTTATGTGTTTATTTTTCCAATATCAGCTATAATTGACTCTAGTAATTTGCCTACAATTGAGGTCAGGCTTATTGGGCGGTAATTTGACGGTAGTGACTTGTCCCCTGCTTTAAAAATAGGAATTACATTAGCCATCTTCCACATATCAGACACTACACCTGTTTGAAGAGATAAATTAAAAATGTTAGATATTGGTTCACAGAGTTCCATTTTGCATTCCTTAAGAACCCTTGCAAAAAGCTCATCAGGACCCGGCGATTTATTTTGTTTCAGTCGGTCTAGTTGTTTCCTAACCATTTCGCTAGTGACTGTGATATTACATAATTTATCTTCTTCTGGGCCTCTGTAAAAATTAATTACTGGGATATTATTAGTGTCTTCCTGTGTGAAAACCGAGAGAAAATAATTATTAAAAATAGAGCACATATCATTCTCCTTGTCAGTAAGATGCCCAAAGTTATTTTTAAGGGACCTATCTTATCCCTAAC
>WNWK01021156.1:0-34514 GCA_009830355.1 Cherax destructor | reverse complement strand
TACTTTCTCTAGCCAGGGTGATACTTTCTTTGCGAGAGTCATACTTTCCCTTGCCAGGTAAATACTTTCCAGCCAGGGTGAAACTTTCTTGAGCCAGAGTGATACTTTCTCTAGCCAGGGTGATACTTTTCTTTTGAGAGTCATACTTTCCCTCCAGGTAAATACTTTCCGTAGCCAGGGTAATACTTTCCTTAGCCAGGGTGATACTTTCTCTAGCCAGAATGATACTTTCCCATGCCAGGGTGATACTTTCCTTAGCCAGGGTGATACTTTCCTTAGCCAGGGTGATACTTTCCTAACAAGGGTGATACCTTCTCTAGCCAGAGTGATACTTTCCCAAGCCAGGGTGATATTTTCCTTAGCGAGAGTGATACCTTCCTATCCAGGGTAATACCTCTAGAAAGGGTGATACCTTCCCTAGCCAGAGTGAAAATTTCCTTACCCATGGTAATACTTTCCTTAGCCAGTGTGATACCTTCCCTAACCAGAGTGATACCTTCCCTAGCGGGTGATACTTTCCCTGGCCTGGGTAATACTTTTCTTAGCCAGAGTGATAATTTCCTAGCCTGAGTAATACTTTCCTTAGCCAGGATGGTACTTTCCTTAGCCAGGGAAATACTTTTCTTTGCCAGGGTGATACTTTGCTTAGCAAGAGTGGTACTTTTCTTAGACAGGGTCATACATTCCCTAGCCATGGTAATACTTTCCCTAACCAGGGTGATACTTTCCCAAGACAGAGTGATACTTTTCCTAGCCAGGGTTATAATTTCCTTAGCAAGAGTCATACCTTCGCTAGCTAGGGTGATACCTTCCCTAGCCAGAGTGATACTTTCCCAAGCCAGGGTGATAAATTCCTTAGCCAAGGTGATACTTTCCAAGCCAGAGTGATTCTTTCCTTAAGTAGGGTGATACTTTCCTTAGCCTTTGTGATACTTTCCTTAGAAGGGTGATAGTTTCCTTACCCAGGCTGATACCTTTCTTAGGCAGGGTGATACTTTCTTTAGCCAGGAGGTACTTTCCTAGTCAGAGAGACACTTTCCCTTGCCAGGGCGATCCTTTCCCTTGCCAGGGCGATGCTTTCCCTTGCCAGGATGATACTTTCCCTTGCCAAGGTGATGGTTTCCTGCCCGGGTGATACTTTTCTTAGGCGAATGATACTTTCCCTAGCCAGGGTGATATTTTCCATAGCCAGGGTGAAACCTTCGCTAGCTAGGGATGATATCTTCAGAGTGATATCTTTCTTAGCCATGGTGATACTTTCCTTAGCCAGAGTGATACTTTCCCTAGCGTGAGTGGTACTTTCCTTAGCCAGAGTGATACCTTCCCTAGCCAGGGTGATACCTTCCCTAGCCAGGGTGATACTTCCTTAGCCAAAGTGATACTTTCCCTAGCCAGGTTGAAACTTTCCTTAACCAGAGTGATACTTTCCTTAGTTATAGTGATACCTTCCCTAGACAGGGTGACACTTTCCTTAGCCAGGGCGATATTTTTCAAGCTAGGGTGAAACTTTACCTTGCCAGAATGATACTTTCCTTAGACAGAGTGATACCTTCCCTAGCCAGAGTGATACCTTCCCTAACCAGGGTGATACCTTCCCTAGCCAGGGTGATACATTCCCTGGCTAGTATGATACCTTCTTAGCCAGGGTAATGCCTCCCTGACTAGGGTGATACTTTCCCTAGTCAGGGTGATACCTTACTTTGCCAGGGTGATACCTTCCCTAGTGAGGTTGATACCTTCCTTAGCTAAGGTAATTTCTTTCATAGCCAGAGTGATACCTTCCATGCCCAGGATGATACCTTCCATGGCCAGGGTGCAAGCTTCCATGGCCAAGGTGATACCTTCCATGACCCTGTAATACGTTTCTTGGAGAGAGTGATACTTTCCATGGCCAGGGTGATGATACCTTTCATGGATAGGATGTAACCTTTCGTGACCAGATGATACCTTCCATGGCCAGGGTGTAAAATTCCATGGGCAGGTGATACCTTCCGTGACCCGGTGATGCCTTACATGAAGAGGGTAATATCTTATATGGCCACGTGATACCTTCCATGGCTACGTGATACCTTCCATGGCCAGGTGATACCTTCCATGAAGACGGTGATAATTTCCATGGCCAGAGTGAGGCCATCCCTGGCACTGAATATTTCTTCCCAGCAATGTGATGTCAGTCCTAGGCGCAGCCTCCCGCCTCATGTGGATGTAATTGGATACTTGTTCGTCCGGAAAGGTAAACGTTAATCCGAGTCAGTATTGGAGATCAACTGAGTGGTTGATGAGTACCAGAACCCAGCTCACTCACACTACTGCTGACCCTCTACCGCACTGCGGCCTCCTGCTGCCACACCTGCTTCCCTGCTATCTACTGTACCTATCTCTGCTTTTACACCTGTCACATTTCTCAGTGATGCATCTACATACTTGTTCATTGCCCCACCTGCCTCATCCCTTAGATACCTATCTACTGGCATTCTTGATTAATGTTGCATACAACAGCCTCTCTGCTTACTTATACACCTGCTCACTGCCACACCTGCCTCTAAGCTGCTACACCTGCTCACTGCCACACCTGTCTCTTAGCTCACTGCTACACCTGCCTCCTGCTCTCTGGAAGTCTTCTCATCTTGTATTTGCATCACATTCCTTTAATGATGTCTGAAACACCTGCCTTCTTCCTGGCTGCCACATCGGTCTCCTAGCTGGCTATTACATCTGCCTCCCAGCAGTATACCACACCTGCTTCCCAGATCACTGACACCTGGCACCATGATCACTGACACCTGGCACCATGATCACTGACACCTGGAAAAATGATCACTGACACCTGGCACCATGATCACTGACACACCTACCTCCATGATCACTGACACATATGCCTCCATGATCACTGAGACACCTACCTCCATGATCATTGATATACCTGCTTCCATGATAACTAATACACCTGCCTCTATGATAACTAACACACCTGTCTCTCATGATCATTGACACACCTGCCTCCATGATCACTGACACACCTGCCTCAATGTTCTCTGACACACCTGCCTCCATGATCATTGACACACCTGCTTCACATGATCACTGACACACCTGCCTCCATGATCACTAACACACTTGCCTCTATTATCACTGACACACCTGCCTCCATCATCACTGACACACCTGGCACCATGATCACTGACACACCTACCTCCATGATCATTGACACAGATGCCTCCATGATCACTGGCACACCTGCTTCACAATGATCACTGACACACCTGCCTCCATGATTACTAACACACCTGCCTCCATTATCACTGACACACCTGTGTCGTGTCAGTATTATATATACACTTGTGTAGTGTATCAACGTTCATCTTAAGTTATACAGCTGGTCCTTTGCGTGTGACGTCACGATACCCGCTGACGTCAGAGGCTCAGCGCATGTGCATAGCCACGCATAGGCGTACCCTCTCAGAAGTGGCAGACCTACGGCTGGACAGACGTGGCTGGGCTCTCACCTTCACAGACCGTAAATATACCGTAACCATCCTACAAGGAGTGTCTTTGACTACCTAATTATCTCTCTCAAGACCCACCCAACAAGTGGTGTGCAGCGGTGTGCCGTAATTTTTATCGATTACGCTGTTATAGAGAAATAGACGACGACAAGCAAGCAAACAGCCTCCAGACCGACCACGTTACCAGCTCCCTACATCCAAGCAGTCTACAATATCTACAGTATCTCCTGGTCAGCTAAGTGCTTCATCTGTGGATTTGTTAAAACCTACGAGGGGTTGACCCGGGTTTTGCAAATTCTGTACGAGTAAGCCAGTTTGTGAGGGGAGAGTACCATATCCAGCCAGTAAGCCACCACCAGTTACGTCAGCCTAGGCTTAAGCCAGCTTCTACCTTGCTGTGCTAATTTGTTACAAGATTCCAAGCCAGTCAATCTGTGTGAAAATATTCTACTAAGCCAGCAAGCTACTCTGCTGTCTGAGAAGTAAGCCAAGTGAGTCAGTTCACGCATCTTACCGCCCTTGTACTCCAGTGTATTGCTGTTCTGAGTACAATACCATCCCTGTGGTATCCTGGGTTATTCAAGCCACCCTGGGTTAACTCACGTGTGTTTTTGTAAACGGCGTAAGCCACAGGCACGCGGAAAGCGGTGTAGGCCTACTCCACCCAGCCCCCCTACCACCACCCACGCTAGGGCAGACGCCATTAACCAAGTGTCTCCACCCACACAAAGCATTAAGTGTGAATTATTTCACCCTTAACTGGGTCCTGCAAGCAGTTTATTGGCTATGAACCGGGTCGAGCGTCCTGAGTGTGTTTCTTCTGAACTGTTGTGTCAACTTTAGTTCATCGGTTTATGCACATTACTCCTAGATATCTGCTGACACACCTGCCTCCATGATCACTGACACACCTGCCTCCATGATCACTGACACACCTGCCTCCATGATCACTAACACACTTGCCTCTATTATCACTGACACACCTGCCTCACATCATCACTGACACACCTGGCACCATGATCACTGACACACCTACCTCCATGATCATTGACACAGATGCCTCCATGATCACTGGCACACCTGCTTCACAATGATCACTGACACACCTGCCTCCATGATCACTAACACACCTGCCTCCATTATCACTGACACACCTGCCTCACATGATCACTGACACACTTGCCTCCATGATTACTGACACACCAGCCACTATGATCACTGACACACCTGCCTCCATGATCACTAACACACCTGCCTCCATTATCACTGACACACCTGCCTCACATGATCACTGACACACCTGCCTCACATGATCACTGACACACCTGCCTCACATGATCACTGACACACCTGCCTCACATGATCACTGACACACTTGCCTCCATGATTACTGACACACCAGCCACTATGATCACTGACACACCTGTTTCTATGGTCACTGATACACCTGCCTCACATGATTACTGACACAACTGCTTCCATGATAACTGACACCCCTGCCTCTATGATAACTAACACACCTGTCTCTCATGATCACTGACACACCTGCCTCCATGATCACTGACACACCTGCCTCCATGATCACTGACACACCTGCCTCCATGTTCACTGACACACCTGCCTCCATGTTCACTGACACACCTGTACGGTTCGTACTTCTAACGGCTGTTCACGTGATTTCCAACCTCTGCCCATGTGATCTGGCATTAGCCAATGATAGGCCTGCCTTTTGAATGCCTCAGCGCCGGGCGGCCTAGTAGCCTCAGTTCCCTTGGGGTAGGCATACGAGACGGACACAGGCATAGGCTCTCAGCTCCCATATATCCAACGCCTCATTAAACGCTACCAAAACCCAAGCTCATCGTCTGTTAATATTACCAAATCTATGAAAAGAACCCCACAACACAAATGGTGACAGCTTGTGGGCCTAGATTTTGTGTAATCTGAGCAGATTTAACGAGAAGAGGAAGAGCCGGTGTTCAGTGCCTCCAGCGTCAATATCAACCGTCGCCAGCGACTCACCTTCCCTCACCCGTGACGTCACCCATCCAAGACTCTTCTGAAGCAGTGTCTCCAGTCTTCTGGCTTCTAATTGCAAGTAAACCTCCGAAGAGTTGATCTGGGTTTTGCAATTAAGCCAACAAGTAAGCCAGTTTATGGGAAGAGCCTAAGCCAGCCTACAGTCATCCAGTGTCTCCTGCCATCCACCCAATTCTTCACTGCTGTGTGCAAGTAAGAGAATTCAGTTCACAGTCCAGAGAGCTAAGCCAGCCTCTTCCAGAAAGCCAGTCATACAAGTAAGCCAGTCGTTTCTTCAGCAAGCCAGTTCCTTGCAGTATTGTCTCCAATCGCTCTGTGCTACAAGTTGGACGCTTGTCAGAGTGATATTCACCATTCCTGTGGCTTTTGTACAAAAAGCCACCTGGGTTAGTAGTCCCAAGGCCGTGAGAACTAGTGTACTGGCCGGACCCCATGACGTCATCGCCCACCGCCAGCGAGTCAGGCAGCAGTGACGTCATCCATGCGCGCGCCACTCACCACCCGCGCTAGTGTAAACAAAGATACCACCTGCTCACACTACCCTCGACCAGCCAGCATTTTGTGGTATTTTCTACCCTATCTGGGGTACCAGCAGCATTGTTTCTGGCTCACATAGCAAGTCGAGAGTGTCTTCCTTCATCCCAGAGCGCCAACGTAAAAGCTTGCTGTGTGAGTTCTTCGGTGAAAGCGCATTTCTACAAGACTCAGCAGTCAACGACCAGGAATATATTCTCTCCACCTATACCCGTCGTTCATTCATCATTAGACTCTATTCTATTATAGATATTCGTGTGTGTGAGACATTTAAGCAGTGAATTTTCTTAGTGACATTTAAAGACTTGTGTTTCAGTTTCGTGTAAATTTATTTCGAATACTTTTTCAGTATTCAATGTATTCCGTGTCTCATTTTATATCTATGTTCCTTGTGTAAACTCGTACACATGCAGTAAGTACTTGTGTATAAATTTTCTTGTCCTTGAGTGCAGTATTTGATTTATTCGTTATTATTGCAGTGTTTATTAAGTCCCTGTCCCTTCATTTTTTTCCCAGTGCATTCCCTTGTGTTTTTATGCAGTGTCTGTGAATAGTTCCTTATTGTTTATGCCCCAGTGTTCCTAGTTGCATATTTCATTTTCCTGTGTTCCATTCAGTGTGTCCCATTTATTTTTGTGCCAGTATCTCACCTGTTTTAGTTCAACAGACAGTTTATATTTTTGTGTCAACCTGTGCCTCATTTTTTTAAATTTTTGCAGAACCTGTTCATTGAATATATATTTTGTCTGAAGCAGCAAGAACTATCTCTCTATACATATTTTTAAATGCAAGATCTTATTGCATAAACTATCACATTCACTGACTGAATCTTGTTGTGTTGTGTATTTTCCTGCAAAACTGTAAGTTTTTTTTCAACCCTTATTTCAATTTGTGTATTATTGTCTTTGTGTTGATCTTATCAATAATTCCTTGAACAAATTAACTCTTAACCCTCATATGTAAAGTAAAGTAATATTCATTATAATCATTTTCATTAGTTTCTTAAGTGAACTAAGAGTTAAAGTGTTCATTCTCCTTGTGCCCAGTGCAACATTGATTTTTAATTGATGCAGTAAATTGTCTATGCAATACCATACATTGATTTTACTTTAAAATTATTCTCCAGTAGTGATTACTTGTTCTTGTTATTTTGCATACAGTATTGTGCACTTTATTCCATTTTACTCAGTGTTATCCTGAAAATTGCTAATAATTCAATGCTAGTTGTCAGCATCATAGTTAATTCTTCAGCCAGCAATGTATATTAAATTCTAGTGTCATTTTCTCTTAAGAAAATTTGTTTTCTAGTATTTTTCCAGTTGAATACAATTTTTTTTATTGTATTTCCACTTTGCATTGATTTATTATTTCTCATCTAGTAATTTTGTTTTAAATTCCAGTAGAGAGAGATAATCTTTGCAGTTAATCCATACAGTAGTCAGTATTGCCTTTTTATTGCAATTTGTAAAGTAATTCCTTAAATTTTACAGTCAAAAATCAGTGAGTTTTACCATCTTGTGCAGTGTATATTAGTTGTTTTAACCCCTTTTCTACATCTAATTCAATTATTCTTAATTCCCATTTTAACTAATTGTGTACTGTGGATATTTTACCATTCTCATTTTTACCTGAATTAGTCTTTGTGCAATTTTCTTTGCTCAGTCATGTCTCAGGAAAATGTAACTTGTAATGGGGTGAGTGTTGCCAGTCAAGGCAATGACGTGGGACTGCCTAGTCAGAATCAATTGAATAACGAACGACAAAAGACTCCTCGTTCTTCTAACTATTCTAGAGACCCCATTGATTCACTACCCCTTTTTAATGGTGACCCAGACAGTCTTGACGACTGGTTTCTTGCAATTCGTTCAAGGGCAAGTTCCGTGGAAAGTCCTCCATCGGAGGAGCGCCTTATTACTATGGCAAAAGAATCCTTGGCTAGGTCGCCTGCCGCTAATAATGTGTTGACTCTTTTGCGTATGAAAGAATTCAAAGGTCTAACAAAATGGGAAGAATATGAATCAAGATTACGTAAGTTCCTCAATCCAAAGGAAGCCGTAGATCCGTTTATTGTACTAAAGGAACTAGTGAACGCAGTCCCTAGGCACGATGAACAGCTGTGTCAATTTGCTTTCAGGTTAGATGCCCTCTTATCATCGTTTGCGACTGGATTCCAAAATCCTCCTTCTTCCCGCCTGGCCATGTAATGGATGGTTGGTCAATAGGTAAATTTGCAGCTTATGGTGCCATTAAGCAATTGATGCCACCTACAGCAGTATATGCTTATAAGGCAAGTCCTTTAACTGTCAGTGTAGAACCTCTTGAAGCTCTCGGACATGTCCGTGATTTGTGTCCCCCCAAATCGTTCCCTCATCGTAGGTCAGTACAATCAACATTACCTGAGTTACAGCACTCAACCCCCCCTGTCGTTTGTGCAACACGGCAAGGCCCTAGTAACTATCATTCCCGTTCTTCTTCCAAAGGGAGTGTGAAAAGTCAGTATGCTCATAGTAACCGTAGTACCTATAGTGACCACAGCAGACGTATCTGCTATAACTGTGGTTACAGAGGTCATATTGCAATAAACTGTCCTGACAATGCCTCTAAGAAACGTCGCACTGTCGAAAGCCCTATCCAGACTTACCTTATTGCACTTATCACCGGATAGCTGGCCATGATACTTCCGAGTGTAATGCCTTAAATAACCGCGGGTATTCCAGATCCTTCCGTGGTCGCTCATACAGTAGAAGTAGAAGAGGTAATAGAGGCCGTGGTTCCCAGCCTAATAACCAGAACCAAGCAAAGTTTGTGAACTCGGGGGAATCCGAGCGCCCCAATCAGACCGACCCGTGGTGACAGTAGGAGATACGGAGTACTCCATCCCCATCCAGAATTCCTTCGAGGCTCTGTGTGATCTCGATGGAGAGGATTGCGGTGACGAAACTCCAGTAACTGATAATGACTGTTCTGTAGACGAGATAATTGAGGAAAGTATTGATGAAATTCCAGTGATGGAAGATGATACTTTTGGAGACGAGGTGGAACAAACTTTTACTGATGATAATCCACCATCTTGTTTGCATATTAGTTCCAGTGCAAATATGGGTCCCTTAGTAGAAGGATCCGTGTATGGTGCACCCGTCCAGGTGTTTATGGATTCTGGGGCACAAGTCAATATCATCAGGTCTAGTTTGTTTAGAGATAAGCAGCTAAAACATGTCCTTATCATAGAACCAGCTCGTGTGTCCACCCTTCGTGGTGTTGCGGGTTCTCCTTTACGTGTCAGAGGTCGGACTACTCTTACCTTCTTTATCCAAGGTAGAGAATTAACCACTTCTTTCCTTGTCGTTGATAAGATTAGTTTTCCTGGTGACCTTTTAATCGGATTTGCTGCCATGAGAGATTTCAGAATTGTGCTTGATCCTTACCGATGGCAGGCAGAAATCGATGACCTAGTTGTGCCATTTTGGGGTTATCAACTGGGATCCGAGGTCTGCCATACAGCTGCAGAGTTTACAGACCGGATTAAGTACTTGCAAGCCGATATGTTACCTAGTAGCGTTGCCAAGCGGCCAGGCACTGGAAATTCTGTCACTCAAGTCTGTGTTCCACCCTCAACAAATTTAGACATGCAAGATAGCGCCCAGCCTACTCAGGTACCGGAGGTATCCCGGACCGCCTTGAGTACTGAGTCTATCTCGGCAATGCCAACTAACTCAAGTAGTAGTTTCTCCACAGGGGACGCCTTGTCGGAAAACACCTATTTGAAATTAGTAATGCCATCTCTTGTCGACGTCACGTGCCGTCTGCAGAAAGATACCTCTGTAGCAGCTAGTGCCCTCACTAGAGTGTCTGTTGTTGTCCCCCATGTTCCAGATGGTGACAATGTCCTAGTTGACAGTAATTCCTGCAGAGTGAAGGGTTTATTTGTTGAGCCATCTTTACATACTGTCCAAGACAGTAAGATATTTCTACTTGTCGCTAATACTTTGGGTCACAGTGTTCGACTCAGAGCCAATACCATCATTGTTGATCTTGTTCACTACCCTTACCCTATTCGGGTTGAGGATGAGTTGCCACCTGACCAGTGGGTCGGTGCTATTTCAACCGGGGAGGATCCATCCACTCCACCGGACCAGTCTATTCCACCAGTAGAAGAGAAAGACTTAGCTTCTACTGACTTTCCAGACGAAGTCGGACGGTTGTTGAAACTGTTGAATAAACACCGTAGAGCAATTGCCTTACCAGGTGAGAAGATGGGTTTAACGAACCTATTGTCCCATCGTATCCCACTTGAACCTGGTACCAGACCAATTTATGTACCTGCGTACAGGATGCCGCATTCACAAGTCGCTGTCTGTCATGGGACGAGGCATGGTTCATCAACAGGAAGCAGTGTGCATAAATGGGGTAAAATTTGAGTGGGGATCTGTAACAAGTGGTGTTCCACAGGGATCAGTTTCGGGTCAATTGTTGTTCATAACAGGAACATAAGAAGGGAGGAGCCCTGCAGTAGGCCTATTGGTTCATACTTGGCAGGGCCATGTCAGATCCAAACCCAAGGCATAAGATTTGATAAATCTATTAACTTATGTGCAAGTTCTACTCAAATCCATCCCCTCTCACTTATGTGTTTATCCAACCTAAATTTGAAGCTACACAAGTCAATAACCCATTATCAATGTTACCCAAGGCATAAGATTTGATAAATCTATTAACTTATGTGCAAGTTCCACTCAAATCCATCCACTCTCACTTATTTGTTTATCCAACCTAAATTTGAAGCTATACAAGTCAATAACCATACTAGACAGAATGTTTCACTCATCAACTACCCTATTTCCAAACCATTACTTTCCTATATCCTTCCTAAATTCCAACCGAAGGAAGGTATTATAAACGGAACTAAAATTAGGAAGATCCTAAACGGTCCACATTTTTACAAGTCTCCGAGACGCAGAGCTGATAGCATGGTCATCAATCAAGAACGCTTGCACAGGTTTTTTGTGCAGTTATCAGAGTGATAATTACACAAATATTATAGGAAAGCTAGTGACAGCATATCATCTACGGAATGTTGGATTCATTGTCAACATTCTCGCCTTGGCTTTTTCCATTAAACATCGGTGCCATAATTGATGAACACCATGAATTATTTCATCAACACATAGCCATTATGGAGAAGAGATATCAGGAAAGCCTGGTGATCAGTTTGATGGCCAACTACCATTGGACACTGTTACCGGAGAGCTTTACTAAACTTGAAAGGCCTGAAAACATTGATGTAAATATGGTTGTATTACTAAGAAAATTTCTGATGGATTTGTAATGCATATATGTAATAATATTACTTTAAGGAAGATTAGTGTGTGTCACTGCATTCATCTCACTTATATTATGCACAGTGTAATACCTATGGCTATTAAGTAACATAGATCATGTGATTCTTCAAACTTAAAGAAAATAATATTGATCATAATATTTCGAAAGTAATCTTACGTGATAGAGACTAAACATGCTCAGATTCTTCATCAGTGTATCAAAGTTTAATTTTGAAGGCAAGTGAAACTGTAGATGCAACATTAAAATAGTGTATTGTAAAAGGTCTCAGAATACTGTAAAATGGATATTAGAAGGAGGATCTACATTTCTCCCATGAATAAAATCAGAAGATCCAAGAAAATCCTCACAGAGCTTCTGAAGGTTGTGCCACAGGAGAAATTGGAATTTGAGGTAGAATACTTTCGCCTTGTAGAGTACAAGTCATGAAGCATAAAGACTGAACTAGGTGGTGTTACTCATGGGAATGTATACATCATGTTAATATACTTTGAAGTTCAATAGGGATTCGGGGACTAAGCCTGTTGTTATTACTTTGAAAAAAACAGCAGTGAAATAATAAAATCTTATCTGTAAATAATAGCTGAAAACCGCAATAAATCTGTAGACCACTGGTGTATTAATAAAACAGTATATATAAATTAATGAAATATTAATTATTGCCGGTCTTTCCTAGAAGAAGCATTTTGATTAATGTAAATATTGGACTGGAAAATCCATGACTAAATAATGCACAGCAAATTCATGCTCTTTTAGTTTTCCAATGCCAAAAAAAATATTACTCCTTCGAAACATTATTTTTCAGTTTTCAGACGAGAGTTTTTGGGGAAAAAATGACTTCCGAGAGTAATAATAATGGTTGACTATGATACTTACAGTTGTGTAAAGTCTATTCTGGATGCACCAACGCACTTAAAGATAATGATTGTGTTTTACAATGCTGATCCTTCTGTTTCTACATAACACATTTAAAAGGAAGCTCAAAACCTGAAGGGCTCATAGAGCGTCCTGGGAATAGTATGCAATCTAGGTCGATCGAAAGAAGGCGAGGATAGTTCCAACTCCATGGATCATGAGACCTTCACTAGCATCAAGGTAATCCCCTAGAAGGATTCTTACTTGTTAATTAAACGGGAGTTTTAATATTTTACGGTAACAATTCAGAGAGACACACTGAGGCTTCATGAAGCTCCAGACAAGTGAAACCTACTCCAACTAAAATATATATACGTTGATAACAAGTTCATTTACTTAATTTCAATTAGAGTTAAGTAATTCGTTGCAAGAGTATTGGAAGATTTAAAGCAGTGTGCCATCAAAAATATACTGAATATCAGCAATGTATTAGTAGATGGTATGAAATGCGGTTAAAAAATTAACATTGTAAAAAGCTAAACTATAACAAAGAAGAATGTTTTTCTCCAAGCAAATCAATGAAAATAACAGTTAAAAAACAAAAGCACATGCAGCAATAGGTGCATCAATCTAAGATTACATACACTATGATTTCAGTTTAATTTTATTATAAAGGATTAAAGTATCTTTGACTGGCGATTATGCAGCCATAATGACATGCAATCACTAAATTTTAAACCAAGTAAACCAACTGAAAGACGAGTGTTACGAGCAGCTGACGCTTAAGAGCAAGTGCAAACTTCTTAATATGCCAGTTTCGTCTTATGTGTGGCTGCCTCTCAACTACTGAGCGTAAGAGTTTTTAATAGTTAATCTGAGAGGATCATTTCACACTGCAGCGCATAGTTTCTTTAAACAATCTCAAAGAGAAGAAAAATGTGAGGAAGCGGCCATCATATGGCAGAGGGAAAAATGAGACATAAAAATAGAGTAAGAGAAAAAGAGAGAAAGAGAGAGAGAGAGGGGGGGGCAATTATTTTTAATTGCACAGGCCAACATAAGCCTCAGGTAATGCTTAAAATCAGTTGTTTCTAATTTTGTGACTCTAAATTTACCGAGGTGATCAATGTCTGTGAAACGGAACAGCACGTTGAACGATTTTCACAAAAACATAGAGAAAACCTGATGATCAGTTTTATGGCCGACTACTGCTGGGGACTGTTGATGGAGATCCTGCTTCATTCGTCCAGCCCTTCCTGCTTCCCCCTCCACTTGTAACTCTACTGTGTATTCGAAGCATAAACCCACATAATCACTGGCCCCAAAGGGCCTTTCATATGTGATGTCCTCAATATCTGCACTACTTAAGGTGAATATTACGTCCAGTCTCGCTGGTTCATCCTCTCCTCTCTCTCTGGTAGTGTCTCTTACGTGTTGGTACATGAAGTCTTCCAGTACCACTTCCATCATCTTAGCCCTCCACGTTTCTTGGCTCCCATGTGGCTCCAAGTTCTCCCAATCGATTTCCTTGTGGTTGAAGTCACCAATGATCAGTAGCTTTGCCCTGCTCGCATGAGCCCTTCTGGCCACTTCAGCCAGTGTGTCAACCATCGCTCTATTACTCTCATCATACTCTTGCCTTGGCCTCCTGCTCTTCCGTGGTGGGTTATACATCACTGCAATTACCACCTTGGGACCTCCAGACTGAAGCATTCCTACTATGTAATCTCTTGCCTCTTCTCTGTCTCCTCTCTCAAGATCATCAAAATCCCATCCCTTGTGTGTGTGTGTGTACATGCCTATTTGTACTCACCTATTTGTGGTTGCAGGGGTCGAGTCATAGCTCCTTGCCCCGCCTCTTCACTGATTGCTACTAGGTCCTCTCTCTCGTCTTTAAACTATGTATGGTTCCTGCCTCCACTACTTCACTTTCTAGGCTATTCCACTTTCTGACAACTCTATGACTGAAGAAATACTTCCTAACATCTCTTTGACTCATAGGAGTCTTCAACTTCCAATTGTGACCCCTTGTTTCTGTGTCCCCTCTCTGGAACATCTTGTCTCTGTCCACCTTATCTATTCCTCGCAGTATTTTATATGTCGTTATCATGTCTCCCCTAACCCTCCTGTCCTCTAGTGTCGTCAGGCTGATTTCCCTTAACCTTTCTTCGTAGGACAATCCCCTTAGCTCTGGAACTAGTCTTGTTGCAAACCTTTGCACTTTCTCTAGTTTCTTGACGTGCTTGACCAGGTGTGGGTTCCAAACTGGTGCTGCATACTCCAGTATGGGCCTGACGTATATGATGTACAGAGTCTTGAACGATTCCTTAGTGAGGTATTGGAATGCTATTCTTAGGTTTGCCAGCCGCCCGTATGCTGCAGCAGTTATCTGATTAATGTGTGCCTCAGAATATGTGCTCGGTATTATACTCACCCCAAGAATTTTTTTCCTTGAGTGAGGTTTGCAGTCTTTGGCCACCTAGACTATACTCTGTCTTCGGTCGTCTTTGTCTTTCCCCGATTTTCATGACTTTACATTTGACAGGGTTAAATTCAAGGAGCCAGTTACTGGACCAGGGTTGTAGCCTGTCCAGGTCTCTTTGTTGTCCTGCCTGATCCTCGACTGATTTAATTCTTGTCATTAACTTCACATCATCTGCAAACATGGACACTTCTGAGTCTATCCCTTCCGTTATGTCATTCACATATACCAAAAACAGTACCGGTCCCAGGACTGACCCTTGTGGAACCCCACTCGTCACATGTGCTACATATTTACACGTGTTGAACTTGTTAACACAGAAGCAATGAATCCATCTTAGACTCCGTGGTGGTGGTGGTATTGTTGTTATTGCCTCGATGTTTCCCACAAATCCCACAGTTTTCCACATCCAATGTCACAAATGATGTCAGGGACTCAGGTGAAAGTTGTCCCATGGTAAAGTACAGTTGCCTGAGATTTCTAGTGTGGACTTAGGAACTACTGGTGTAGCGAAGAATTGGTGGTAACTACTCTGTTTCTCAATTGGTGAGTACGCCGGCCCCCCACTCAGCCTTGAATTCGATGATCCGTGCAGAAACAGAGGACTGTGAAAGAAACCACAAGAATTACTCACCACTCTAGCATTAATTTACATAGTAGGCATAAGGCCTTTAAAAGAAATGGTGAAACTAATAAATAACTTTACCAAAAACCAAGGCAGGACAGAGCAGAAGTTAATGTTGCTAAACATGAGTGAAGCTCCAAAAAAATTAAAGAGTGAAGCTCTTGAACATAAAATAATGAAGATACGAGCAGCCGTGAAGTACTTACAGTGAGGTCGGGCATGGTTAGTCGAGTGATTTCAACCTGTGGCCGGAGCCCAGCATTACACCTCTCACCGCGTGGAAAAGGAGGGGGGGGGGGGTATAGCAGCAGCTAGACACTCACCCCACCTCAACAAGCAAACTACCATTCAACCATCACTCTACATACCTTCACACTTTCATCACTCCTATCTATGGACTTTTCCCTCACACCTATCTTTCCTCAGGATCTGATATCCCTATGGGAAGATTGCGTCTGTTATTGTTTAGTTTCTGTGACGGCTATGATGTCTGGGGACGTTTCACCTATTATTTCATTCCACTCTTCATACATATTCGTGATACCATCCCCATTTGTGTACCAAACCTTCAGCCTCGTTTCCAATACTGTGGCTCTGGGGGGATCTTGGTGGGTTGGGGGGTGTGTGGGCAGGGTTTCCATAGGGGGTTGCTGCATGGGTGGAGGGAGGTTGTATTGTTGGAATGTGGGTTAGTGGGGTGGGATTTGTGATGGGGTGGGGTAGTTGTGATGGTGGGTTTTGGGTTGCTGGGGTGGGGACAGGGGAAATGATGTGTGTGTGTGATGTTAAAATATATGGTTCCCATTGGGTTGCTGTGATTTGAGGTCCCCCGTGAGTGCTTCCGGTGGGTGTGTTTGTCCTTCTGCTTGGGCCTGGTGCCCTCCGTACCTCACTGTCTTCTCCTCTCTCTCCTCTCTTCCCTTTTTTATCCACTCCTTTTGGGCCTCCCTTTCTTCCTGCGTTCTGTCCCGATCTAGGTATATATCCTGGTACTCCTGAGTCGCCCTCAGCCATCCTTTCTCCTGCAGGATCTTGGTACAGGCTGATTCTGCATTGAAGATTACTTTGAGGGGCCGATTTCTTCCCCTTGTGTACCACCCGATTCTCCGAAAATTTGTCACCTGGGACATGTCTCCCCCTGTTGCTAGCATGATACCTTTAATCCCTTCTTTCTCCTCCAGTTTTCTTCTGTCATGGGTGACCCCTTCGACTTCCTTAAGGCCGTAGATAAAGATCGACCTCTCCCTTTCCTCCTCCCGCAGTGTCTCCCTTTGCATCATCAGAGATGCATTAGCATCTTCTGGTTCTGTCACGGTTGTATCCCCTGTGTTCCTCTGTGTGTCCGGCCTACTCCTTTGCCCATGTCCACTGCTGTATATTGTTGGGGTCTCTGCGTTTAGTATGTCTGCTGCTTTGTCTACCCTCTCATATGTTGTTACTGCGCCCTCATGCGTTGCTTCTGTGTTGCCCTTCTTGTCCCTGGCTTCTTTTTCCATATCCCTTTCATGTGGTGTTAGTACCCTGCTCATCTTGTTTTGGGCCCCTTGTGTGTCTGACAGTGCCTGTGTATACAAGAGTTCTTTTTTCTCCTCTTTCCTTTTGACTGGTGTTGGTATCCTACTCCTCTTGCTTCGGGCCCCACAAGTGTCTTACAGTGCCTGAGCATAAAAGAGTTCTTCTTTTTTCTCCGCATTCCCTTTGACTGTGTCTGATGCCCCTAGTTTGTCTGGCAGTGCCTGTGCATACAAGAGTTCTTTTTTCTCCGCATTCCCTTTGACTGTGTCTGCTGCACGCACTCCAAACGCCATTTCTGGACAGGTACTTTCGTCACTACTCTGCGTCAGTCTCTGCAGCTTCACTTCTAAGATCTGGATCTTGGCTTCTGCTTTTTTGGCTTGCATTTCCCATTTTCTTCTCTCCTCAGCTATCCTCCTTTCCATTCCCTCACTGATCATCAATATCTTCCCCTCCCATTCCTTCTCCCTTTTATTGAGTTCCTCCTCCCACTGTGGCCTCTTCGGAGCATCCATCATTCCCCTTGTTGACATCCTTCTCCCAGGACCGCCCATATTTCCATGATGTGCCCTTATGGATGTAGTGAGAGTGTCAGCAGGAGGGAGAGAGGAGAGGGATAGAGAGGAGGGGTGGTAGTGCGGTGTACTCGGGGAAGGGGGGCGAGAGGGATGGATATAACTTGGAGGTAGTGTGGTAGGGGGCAGATCAAGTGGGGAAAGGAGTGATAGAGGAAGAGAAAGAGAGAGAGGGGGGAATTAGTTTGGAGGAGAAAGCCTGGAGGAAGTGTGGTAGAGAGCAGATCAAGTGGGGAAAGAGGGAGAGAGAGAGAGAGAGAGAGGGAAGGGGGGAGGGGAGGTAGAAAGCCTGGAGGAAATGTGGTAGAGGCGGATCAAGTGGGGGAAGAAGGAGAGAGGGAGGGAGGGAGGGAGAGAGAGGAGAGGGAGGGAGAGAGGGAAGGAGAGGTAGAAAGCCTGGAGGAAGTGTGGAGAGGGCGGATCAACTGGGGGAAGGAGGGAGAGAGGGAGAGGGAGAGAGAGAGGGAGGGAGAGAGGGAGAGGGAGGATGGAGGGAGAGAAGGGAGGGGAGGGAGTGGTGAGAGAGAGGGAGGGAGAGGGAGGGAGGGAAAGGGAAAAGGAAGAGAGAGGAGAGAGAGAGAGGATAGAGAGAGTAGAGAGAGAGAGAGGAGAGAGAGAGAGAGAGAGAGAGAGAAGAGAGAGAGAGGGAGAGGGTAGAGAGAGAGGGAGGGGAGGGAGGGAGAGAGAGAGGGAGGGAGAGAGGGAAAGGAGGGAGAGATGGAGAGGGAGGGAGGAAGAGAGAGAGATGGAGAGGGAGAGTGTGAGAGAGTGAGAGTGAAAGTGAGTGAGAGTGAGTGAGTGAGAGTGAGCGAGAGTGAGAGTGAGTGAGAGAGAGTGAGAGATAGTTTGAGAGTGAGATAGTGAGGGATAGAGGGAGGGAGAGGGGAAGAGAGAGAGGTGGTTGAAATACCTTGGGGTGCAGTGTGGGAGTAGATGGGTGTGGGGGGTTTTATGGGGCAGTGTGGGAGTAGATGGTTGTAGGGGGGTTTATAGAGCAGTCGGAGGAGGTTGGCTGTTGGCTCCGGTTACAGGTGTGAGTTCGTGTGTTTGTGTCCCGCCTATCTTTGCCTGAGGTCCTCCCTTAGATTAGAATACTATCCTAATATTAAACTAGAATTTTACTTCTAAAGCGAATAGTACTACTAAGCTAAGCTAAGACAAACCCAAGTGTTAGTGAGTGTGATCGTGTGTGTGTGTGTTTGTATACGTGTCTCATCGTGCATGCGCACTCTTGCCACCTCGTCCTCAAATTCTACCTATCTAGTATAGCTGCTAATTCCAAAAGACTACTAAACACTGCTACTAAATGTTACTACTTATATGGCTGATAAAAATATTATTGCTAATACTAGAGCAACTGTATGGTATACTACATCTATACTTCGACTAGTTCAAGTGTATGTGTGGGTGTGCATGCGTATGCATGTGTACATGGTTGGTAGCAGCTGCGCCCTTTATCCACCACTACCCTAACTTATCTTCCTACCTATGAAGTACGTATGAAATCAGCTCTCCCAAGCAGGGATTCTCCCCCCAGGGCCAGGAAAAACCGTGCAAACCACAACTAGGATTTTGTACATTACGTCCGATGTCTGCTGGATCTGCTCTCTATTGGCCGGGATTCTCCTGTCGGTGGCACCCTTCTGGGTACTTTACCTCTTCGTTTCTTATCTGTTGGACTCACTGTATACAATCACCATGTTCCTCACAGCTTGCCTTGCACTTATCTCCCTTACCTGGGTACCTCTAGTATATATATTCCCCACTACGATATAGTCCAAGACGATAAAGTCACCACTTCCTACTGTGTGGCAACTGCTGTTAGGCCTATCTCCCAAGCCGTCTCTCCCCTCACCAGGTTTCACTGGCACTCTTACACTTTGCACTATTTAATGAGATGTTTTTCTTCTAAGATCACTCGTATTTCCCTGCTTTTCGGTTTTAAATGAATATGACACTTTGACCTGTGTCCACGCCTATGTGTTGAACCCGGATTCCCTCTAGGACCACTCGATAAGACCCAATTTAGTGGAGCTCAGAAACGCGCGTAACTTCACACCCCGAGTGTGTGTGTGTGTGTGTGTGTGTGTGTGTTTGTATGTGTACTCACCTACTCACCTAATTGTGGTTGCAGGGGTCGAGACTCAGCTCCTGGCCCCGCCTCTTCACTGATCACTACTGGGTCCCCTCTCTCCCTGCTCCACGACCTTTATCATACTTCGTCTTAATGCTATGTATGGTTCCTGCCTCCACTACATCACTTGCTAGACTATTCCACTTTCTGATGACTCTATGGCTGAAGAAATACTTCCTAACATCCCTTTGACTCATCTGAGTCTTCAACTTCCAATTGTGACCTCTTGTTTCTGTGTCCCCTCTCTGGAACATCCTGTCTCTATCCACCTTGTCTATTCCACACAGTATTTTGTATGTCATTATCATGTCTCCCCTAACCCTGCTGTCCTCCATTGTTGTCAGGCCGATTTCCCTTAACGGTCCTTCGTAGGACATTCCCCTTAGCTCTGGAACTAACCTTGTCACAAACCTTTGCATTTTCTCTAATTTCTTGACGTGCTTGAGCAGGTATGGGTTCCAAACTGGTGCTGCATACCCTAGTATGGGCCTGACGTACACAGTGTAAAGTGTCTTGAACGATTCCTTTCAAAGGTATCGGAATGCTATTCTCAGGTTTACCAGTCGCCCATATGCTGCATCAGTTACTTGGTTGATGTGTGTTTCCGGAGACATGCTTGGTATTATACTCACCCCAAGATCTTTCTCCTTGAGCAAGGTATTCAGTCTTTGGCCACCTAGCATATACTCTGTCTGCGGTCTTCTTTGCCCTTCCCCGATCTTCATGACTTTGCATTTGGCGGGGTTAAATTCGAGAAGCCAGTTGCTGGACCAGGTGTCCAGCATGTCCAGGTCTCTTTGTAGTCCTGCCTGATCCTCATCTGATTTAATTCTCCTCATTAACTTTACATCATCTGGGAACAGGGACACTTCTGAATCTATCCCTTCCGTCATGTCATTCACATATACCAAGAATAGCACTGGTCCTAGGACTGACCCCTGTGGGACCCCGCTCGTCACAGGCGCCCACTGTGATACCTTGTCACGTACCATGACCAGTTGTTGCCTCCCTGTCAGGTATTCTTTGATCCATTGCAGTGCCCTTCCTGTTATACACGCCTGATCCTCTAGTTTCTGCACTAATGTGTGTGTGTGTGTGTTTGTGTATGTGTGAGTGTGTGTGTGTGTGTGTGTGTGTGTATTACGAACACAGGTGTAGATATGGCCTGTACACATTGCCGTAATGCGATTACCAGTTGGAAACAAGCAAAGGCAGCAGAGAATAACAGAATTATATTTCCTTCACCAATACAAGTTGGTATTTATATTGTATTATAGTATATGTACAGTATTTACACTATGTACAATGGAAGCTAGCATAAGACACGGTGATCAATGAGACAAACGCAAGCACAAGACACGGTGAGCCGTGAGCAACCAGCAGTGAAGGCAAGTCTGCCAAAGTTGTTTCCACGAGTGTACCACATCGTTTCACAGCTTTGGTGGTCTTCCGTGTGATTGGCTGGTTGAACCGAGGTACTGGTATAACGACGGGGCCCCTTTGTTCGTTAAACCCTTATTACCTAGTTCATTGCTCAGGAAGTATGCCTCTGTAGGTGTGTGACATACACTTAGCATGCCACACACCCCACCTCAAAACGGCTCTAATAGCCAGGACTAGGCATCCTCTATGGGTAGTGTGCCTCCATGGCAAGAAATGCTAACGGAACCGCCTTTCCACTCAACCATCCAGTTCATTAGATAGTGTTCAACTCCAAGAAACTTCACAGTCAGACACGACCTTAGAGCGAGACAGCAGACAGTAGGGCTAGCGTAGGTTCAAGACAATTTCGCAAGTGTCCCCTCACTAAAATAACCTTATGGGCAGACGAACTCAAATTTAACTTTAAAAAAATAGCTTATTACCCATGTTGTCCCTAACACATCCTAACAATTACATAATCTGGAGAGGGCACAGCACATTATCTTCTCCGACTGTGTGGAGGATGGAAATTTTTGTAAAGTTGCAACCTTAATGATCATCTCATCAAGCGTGTGTTCTTGTTCTTCACTGAGCTTAGATACGTTATAGGAGTGTTGACACTGAAGACGGTGACCACATGTGATGTATTGGAGAGGAACAAGTCAAAATTCCCCAGCGCAAGTACCATTGTCAGGGCTTCTCTTTCAATAGTAGACTAGGCCCGCTGATAGGTCTGGTACTTAGGTGAGTAGTATGCCACAGGATGCAGATCACTCTCAACAGAAGTTTGGAGTAACACTGCCCCAACCCCAGAATCACAACCATCAACCTATAATACAAAAGGTTCTAAAAAATCAGGATGCAGTGCATAAGAGACGTTTAACACAATTAAACGCTTCTTGTCATTTTTATGGTCCAGCAAAATTTTCTTATGACTAGTAAGTAGAGTTAGGGGGGGGCTAGTACAAAGTTTTTCTAAAAACGTCTGGAGAAACCTACCATTCCCAAGATTTGCAGCGACTTCTTATCATGAGGGATTGGATAGTTTTTTCATAGTCGTAATAGTAGACTGGCCAAAAGATGACTTACTCAGCTTAACAGATAACTTAAACCATCTGAACCTCTCAAAAATTGATTCCAGATGGGTCACATGTTGATCCCACTTATCAAAAACTACCACTATGTCTTCCAAATAAGCTGTCGTGCCTTCAAGCCTTTTAACAGCCTGATGGATTAATTTTTGGGAATGTGGCAGGCGAGATCCGCATTCTGATTGGGGTCACAGTATATTGATAGTGACCTCCTGGAATTACGAAGGCAGAAACCTTCCCTTTATTTGTTAAAGGTACCTGATCGTAACCTTTAAGGAGATCTAGTTTAGAAACGAAAGGTGCCTTACCATCAAGGTACACTATATTGTCCAAACGTGGAAGAAGGTAAGCATCTGTTAGTGTGATCTCATTCACCTTATGGTAGTTTGTATACATCAGGAACCCTCCATCAGCTTTCTTAACAAGAACGCACGGTGAAGCCCATGGGCTGGAGGATTCCTCCACCAATCCATGTTCTAACATAAATGAAAAAATAAACATAAATTAAATATAAAGTGATACTTTATTGACAACGTTTCGCCCAAACAGTGGGCTTTAGCAAATCACAAACATCTGTTTGTGACTTGATAGCAGCTTCCTACTGAAGTAGCCTCTTTTCTTCAAAACTAGATCTGTAGGGAGAGACTTTAATAGGTTTATCAGTTCCTATGTCCACATTGTGATAACCCAGGTTGCACTTTTTCGGAACATACGAAAGTGTGTCTGGATAGGTTTGTAGTGTTTCTACTTGCTCTTCTGCAAGTCCCGACATTATGGGGCGAGGATCCTGGAAGATGACTGAGTTAGGGAGCCTAATTTGAACCTCCGGAATTGTGTACAGGTAATCAGGATCGTCCATTGGGTACGGGACAGAGGACAAAGACATTGCTGGTATCTTAGGTTGTTCAAAGAGTATTTTAATCTGATTAATATGGTAAACCTTACTCGCATGTGGTTTATCAAGAGGTGCTACCACATAGTTTAAATCATACCTTCTCTATTACCTTCATCGGTCCCATAAACTTTGCTTTCAAGGTGTGATCTGGCACAGATTCCTGGACCAACTCCTTGCCTCAGGAGTTAAATGAGCGAAATTTAGCAGTTTTGTCATACGTCTGTTTCATGTAGTTTTGAGTAGAGTTTAAGTTGGCCGTAGACAGCTGTCGGACCCCGTGCAATCTCTTTGAGGAATCGTAGGGTGTTTTGCAGGCGTATTCATGTGTAGGAGGCCTCTCACGTTGTGCCCAAAAAATCATCTCAAAGGGACTGCACACTGTTGATTCCTGTGCAGTTTCTCGCATTGCAAACAGCAATAGAGGAAGTGATTCATGCTATGCGTACGCATCATAATTTTAGGGTTTGGTGAAACTGTTCCAAGGCGCCATTGGACTGAGGATGATGGGCTGTGGACAATTTGTTTCTTAATTCCAAGTCCAATTAAAGCTTCTCTGAATGATTTTGCTGTAAAATTAGTTACTATGGATAGACTGGGGAATGAGAAAGGGGAAAACAAACGTAACGATGGCTTTAAGAACAGCCTAGGTGTTTATACTATGCATTGGAACTGCTTCTGGATACCTAATAGTTTTATCCGAAATGGTAAACATATGTTGGTTACCTTACTTGGGTTTTGATGCTGGTCCCACACAGTTGATAATTAACTCCGCAAATGATTCTACATCTACAGGAATGGGATGAAGTGGCGCAGGACTAATATAGTGTCCTGGTTTACACACTTGGTGAGATTCACAACAGATGTAGGTACGCACATCGTGTCTTATACCTGGCCAAAAAATGTTTTAAAATCATATAAATGTTTTAGTGACACCCAAATCTCCTCATAAGGAAGAATTGTTCAGGACCTGAGTCCTGAGCTTCTAAGGAACTACCATGATATCTAATTATAAATTTTCCCTTACCTCCTTAACAGGTTCAGAACATACTAACAGGTTGCATTGAATTTCACATTTAACCGGGTGATCTTAATTGTATTTGCCCACGGTAATTTTAAAAGCAGAGGTTAAAGTACGATTTTTTCGCTGCTTTTCTCGAAAGGGCACGAAAACAGAAACGTCTGGTAATCCTGCGACCCCGGAATAGGAAGGCTTGATCAGGGAGTTTTCACTTGATTTACGAAGCCCTGGCTGGTTTTCCTCGAGAAATAAATTGTCGAACCCTAGATCACAGTCGTCCAACAAAGGCCACACAAACCTCTTTACCCTTATCCAAATACTGTTCACCTATATGTTTCACTGTAAACACTTGGTCTACACACCCATTACCTTTCCTAAAGCCCCCTTGTTCATCTGCTATCCTGCTGTCTGTCTTACTCCTAATTCTTTCAATAATAACTCTACCATACACTTTACCAGGTACACTCAACAGACTTATTCCCCTATAATTTTTGCACTCTCTTTTGTCCCCTTTGCCTTTATACAAAGGAACAATACATGCTCTCTGCCAATTCCTAGGTACCTTACCCATAAGTATGCGTTCGTTTTAGACATTCCTTTGGACATTGCCAGAGTTATGGGCAACATCGGAGAAGAGGTTTCGGTGGGTACAATTGGCTCGGGACACCACCTACAATTTAGAATATTATTGCCAAGCAATAATACATCTTTCATGGAGAATCCCCCAGACACACATACAGTCAAATACCCAGTATAATAGTTACTGGTAATGTAAATTTTATACAATTAGACAAAAAACACAGCTCCCCCATTAGCATCTAATGACACTAAGGAGTTTAATGAGGTCTCATAAATTGGAAGTACTCCCTCTTGTAAGAGTGAGCAATAAGCCCCGGTATCCCTGAAGGTGGATACCTCAATGGGTCTTTCATTCTCCTTCTCTGACTGTAGAAGGATGACATACAGGTCTCTATTTCCTGCCGATTTGTTCCAGCGAGAATGATACCTATTTTGCATACGGATAATGGTCGAGTCAACTTTCCACTAGCCGTCGAGTTAGCTAACTTGGGGCAAGTAACCTTCATAAGACCAGTCATACAGCAGTAGAAGCAGGTGATGGTTTCGGGATTCTTTCTCTTACTCCATGCTGACCTTGAGGAAGACGTCGTTGTTCACCATGCTGACCTTGAGGAAGACGTCGTTGTTCACCATGCTGACCTTGAGGAAGACGTCATTGTTCACCATGCTGACCTTGAGGAAGACGTCGTTGTTCACCATGCTGACCTTGAGGAAGACGTCGTTGTTCACCATGCTGACCTTGAGGAAGACGTCGTTGTTCACCATGCTGACCTTGATTAAGATGTCGTTGCTCAGCTCCAGACTTCCTCTTTTTAATCCACTCAGAGGTTCGTCCACGACGATCTCTGTCCATACCAGGCTGCTGGGAAGAAGAGTTATTATTATTATTGTTATTATTATTATTATTATTATTATTATTATTATTATTATTATTATTATTATTATTATTATTATTATTATTAGTATTAGTATTAGTATTAGTATTATTATTTTTAAAAAAAAAAGAAGAACTAAACCTCTTGGTCTCAAATATGTCATCATTTGATGCAGTTGCCACTGAATCATCTTCTAAGGACACCCGATCCTCTGGTCCAACAGATTCAAGAAGGTTGTCAATTAGGGCCTTTTGAACTAACCCACTAAAATTACTGACACAAGTGGCTTTGTACCACTTGGTGAAATTTTTAGATTGCTCACCATCAAAATCCATACGGGGCAGACCCAAATGACACTTCATAAATTTTAATTCTCATCTATATTAGGCGGGAATGCAATGATAAGCGCCAAGTACAGCTGCTTTCACAACGTTGTAATTAACAAAGTCCTCATCATCCAAACCATGTGTAATTTCCTGCGCTTTAACGTATAATCTTGTATGCATGAGTGCTGCCCAGTGCTCACATGGCCATCGCACCTAGTGCTCACATGGCCATCGCACCTAGTGCACAAATGGCCATCGCACCTAGTGCACACATGGCCATCGTAATGCTCGAACTTGTTTTTGGAATGACTCGAAAAACTCGAAAAATTGTTTAGGCTCAGAATCAGAAAACCAAGGCACTAGTGGCACCGATTTCTGAACACTGAAATTGTCAATCAGAGTACGCTGAAAATGTCTCCTCTCCTTCTCTCTGTCAAACTCTTACTTAGGAAACGCCGTGCCTGGTGGCTAAATCTCTTGCTTCACACGGCGAGGGTCTGGGTTCGATTCTTAGCGAGGGTAGAAACATTGGGCGTGCACATTTACACCGGTTGTCTATGTTCCCCGTCAGTAAAATAGGTACCTGTGTGTTAGTCGACTAGTGGGTCGCATCCTGGGACAAAATTGACCTAATTTGCCAGAAATGCTCAGCATAACAAAGGGCTTTCTATATAGTAGTATGTCATTGATGTCAGCTAGGCCTGTATACCTTGTACATGTACTTATAGAAATAAAGATATTATTATTATTATTATTATTATTATTATTATTATTATTATTATTATTATTATTATTATTATTATTATGATTGTTCCTGGCCGTCTCAAGGCTGATTTTAGCCAACTTGAGCACTAACGCAGCTGACTTTCCTCGAAACAATCCCGACTCACCAACCGTTTCCCCAACTGGCTGTGGTCCGGTATCTCAGGAGTTTCCCCAACTGGCTGTTGGTCCGGTATCTCAGGAGTTTCCCCAACTGGCTGTTGGTCCGGTATCTCAGGAGTTTCCCCAACTGGCTGTTGGTCCGGTATATCAGGAGTTTCCCCAACTGGCTGTTGGTCCGGTATCTCAGGAGTTTCCCCAACTGACTGTTGGTCCGGTATCTCAGGAGTTTCCCCAACTGGCAGTTGGTCCGGTATCTCAGGAGTTTCCCCAACTGGCTGTTGGTCCGGTATCTCAGGAGTTTCCCCAAGTGGCTGTTGGTCCGGTATCTCAGGAGTTTCCCCAAGTGGCTGTTGGTCCGGTATCTCAGGAGTTTCCCCAACTGGCTGTTGGTCCGGTATCTCAGTAGTTTCCCCAACTGGCTGTTGGTCAGGTATCTCAGGAGTTACCCCAAGTGGCTGTTGGTCAGGTATCTCAGGAGTTACCCCAAGTGGCTTTTGGTCAGGTATCTCAGGAGTTACCCCAAGTGGCTGTTGGTCCGGTATCTCAGGAGTTACCCCAAGTGGCTGTTGGTCCGGTATCTCAGGAGTTTCCCCAACTGGCTGTTGGTCCGGTATCTCAGGAGTTTGCCTCCTGCATTTTGAAGGAACCGCAGCAGTGATCGGCGACTAAGAGCTCCTGTAGCAGCAGAAACCACAGTTTGGTACAGTGATACTAGAGTTGTCATTTAATTTGTTGCGTATACATTCACGAAGCAGTAAGAGCTAGCAGCGCTGTACAAATAGTCTGGTGATATCTACACCTCTGTTCGTAATAATGTGTGTTTTGTGTGTGTGTGTGTGTGTGTGTGTGTGTGTGTGTGTGTGTGTGTGTGTGTGTGTGTATGTGTGTGTGTGTACTCACCTAGTTGTGGTTGCAGGGGTCGATTCATAGCTCCTGGCCCCGCCTCTTTACTAACCGCTACTGGGTCACTCTCCCTGCGCCATGAGCTTTATCATACCTCTTCTTAAAACTATGTATGGAGCCTGCCTCCACTACATCACTTCCTAAACTATTCTACTTCCCGACCACTCTGTGACTGAGGAAATACTTCCTAACATTTCTGTGATTCAAATGAGTCTTCAACTTCCAACTGTGTCCCCTTGTAGTTGTGTCCCATCTCTGGAACATTCTGTCTTTGTCCACCTTGTCAATTCCTCTCAGTATCTTATATGTCGTTATCATGTCCTCCCTATCTCTCCTGTCCTCCAGTGTCGTCAGGTCGATTTCCCTTAACCTCTCCTCGTAGGACATACCCCTTAGCTCCGGGACTAGTCTTGTTGCAAACTTTTGCACTTTCTCTAGCTTCTTTACGTGCTTGGCTAGGTGTGGGTTCCAAACTGGCGCTGCATTCTCCAGTATGGGCCTAACGTACACAGTGTACAGGGTCCTGAACGATTCTTTGTTAAGATGTCGGAATGCTGCAGCAGTTATTTGGTTGATGTGCGCCTCAGGAGATGTGCCTGATGTTATACTCACCCTAAGATCTTTTTCCTTGAGTGAGGTTTGTAGTCTCTGGCCCCCTAGACTGTACTCCGTCTGCGGTATTCTTTGCCCTTTCCCAATCTTCATGACTTTGCACTTGGTGGGGTTGAACTCCAGGAGCCAATTGCTGGACCAGGCTTGCAGCCTGTCCAGATCCCTTTGTAGTTCTGCCTGGTCCTCGTCCGATTGAATTCTTCTCATCAACTTCACATCATCTGCAAACAGAGACACTTCCGTCATGTCGTTCACAAATACCATAAACAGCACTGGTCCTAGGACTGACCCCTGTGGAACCCCACTCGTCACCGGCGCCCACTCTTACATTTCGCCACGTACCATGACTCGCTGCTGTCTTCTTGACAGGTATTCCCTGATCCATTGTAGTGCCTTCCCTGTTACCCCTGCCTGGTCCTCCAGCTTCTGCACTAGCCTCTTGTGTGGAACTGTGTCAAACGCCTTCTTACAATCAAAGAATATGCAATCTACCCACCCCTCTCTCTCTTGTCTTATTGCTGTCACCCTGTCGTAGAACTCCAGTAGGTTTGTGACACAGGATTTCCCGTCCCTGAAACCGTGTTGGCCGTCGTTGATAAGCTCATTCCTTTCTAGGTGCTCCACCACTCTTCTCCTTACTATCTTCTCCATGACATTGCATACTATACATGTCAGTGACACTGGTCTGTAGTTTAGTGCTACATTCCTGTCTCCTTTTTTAAAAATTGGAACTACATTTGCTGTCTTCCATACCTCAGGTAGTTACCCTGTTTCGATAGATGTGTTGAAGATTGTTGTTAGGGGTACACATAGCTCCTCTGCTCCCTCTCTCAGGACCCATGGAGAGATGTTATCCGGCCCCATCGCCTTTGAGGTTTTTAGCTCGCTTAGTAGCCTCTTCACTTCCTCCTCAGTTGTGTGTATTGTGTACAGCACCTGATGGTGTACCCTACCTCTCTGCCTTTCTGGAGGCCCTTCTATCTCCTCTGTGAACACCTCTTTGAATCTCATGTTGAGCTCCTCACACACTTCGCGGTCATTCCTTGTGACTTTCCCTTCTTCCTTCCTCAGCCTGATCACCTGGTCCTTGACTGTTGTCCTCCTGATGTGGCTGTACAGCAGCTTTGGGTCAGATTTGGCTTTCGCTGCTATGTCATTCTCGTACTGTCTTTGGGCCTCCCTTCTGACCTGTGCATATTCATTTCTGGCCCTACGACTGTTCTCCTTATTCTCCTGGGTTCTTTGCCTTCTGTACCTCTTCCATTCCCTTGTACACTTGGTTTTGGCTTCCCTGCACCTTTGGGTGAACCATGGGCTCATCCTGTCTTTTTCGCTTCTCCTGTTACACTTGGGTATAAACCTCTCCTCAGCTTCCTTGCAAATTGTTGTCATATATTCCATCATCTCCTCTACTGACTTCCCTGCCAGCTCTCTGTCCCACTGAACTCCGTGCAGGAAGTTCTTCATGCCCACGTAGTCACCTTTCTTGTAGTTTGGCTTCATTCGTGCAGCCCTTCCTGCTTCCCCCTCCACATGTAACTCTACTATATAATCATATGTGTATGTATGTTAGTTACCATTTTGTCCTAGGCACATGTCGATTAGACAAAAGGACTGTTGTATGTGTGTGTGTGTGAAAGGAAACACTTCGAAATATTTCCGCCCCGCCGGGAATTGAACCCGGGCCCTCCGTGCGTGAAGCGAGAGCTTTAGCCACCAGGCCACATGTGTGCGTGTGTGTGTGTGTGTGTGTGTGTGTGTGCGTGTGTGTAAGTGAGAGTGATTATTTGTGTGTTAATGTGCATGCGTTTGTGTGTGCTCTTCTATTTGAACTCACCTATTTGTACACATCTACTTGTGGTTGCAGGGGTCGATTCACTGCTCTTCGCTGATTGCTACTAGATCCACTTTCTTCCTGCTCAAAGAGCCTTATCGTACCTATTCTTAAAGCCGTGTATGGATCCTGCCTTCAAAAATCACTCTCCGGATTGTTCTACTTCCTGCCAATGCTATGACTGAAAAAATACTTATTAATATCCCAGTGAATCATCTGAGTTTTCAACTTCCAGTTGTGACCCCTTGTTGCTGTATTACATCTCTGAATCATTCTGTCCCTGTCCACCTTGTCAATTCTTCTAAGAATTGTGTATGACGTTATCATGTCCTCTCTATCCCTCTTGTCTTCTAGTGTCGTCAGGTTGATTTTCCTTACCCTCTCCTCTGGGACAATTCTTGTTACAAACCACTGCACTTTCTCTAATTTCTTGAAGTGCTTGACCAAGTGAGGATTCCGTACTGGTCCTGGTATACAAGGTGTACAGTGTCTTGAATGACCCCTTACTTAGGTGTGGAAATGATATTCTTAATTTTGACAGGGACCCATATGCTGCAGCGGTTATTTGTTGAGGTGTGCCTCAGATGTGGTCGATATGATGTTCTTCGCAAGATCCTTTTCCATAAGCGAGTTTTGCAGCCTTTGACCTCCTAGGCTGTAACCCATCTGCTGTTTTCTGTGTCCTTCCGTAAACCTCATGACTTTGAACTTGCTGAGATTAAACTCCATGAGCCATTTTCAGACCAGGCTTGCAGCCTATCCAGATTTTCTTGTAGGTTTACCTGATCCTCGCCAACTTGTATTTTTCTCATTAGCTTCACATCGCTTGTGAACAGAGACACCTGTATATCTATTCCTTCTGTCGTGTCATTCACATATACTAGAAACAGCACCAGACAAAGGACTGACCCTTGTGGAACCCCACTCGATAAATTCACAAACTATGACATCTCATCACGTACCAACACTTTTTGTTTCTTTCTTGTCGGGTATTTCCTGATCCACTGCAGTACTTCCTTACTATTCCTGTAGCTTTTCAACCAGTTTGTTAAATAGTACTATTTCGAAAGCCTTCTTACAGTCCAAGAAGTTGCAGTCTATCCATCCCTCTCTCTCTTTTGTCTTACTTCTGTTACCTTATCGTAGAACTGTAGTAGAACAGTGATGCAGAATTTTCCTGAAGCAGTGCTAGTTGTCATTTGTGAGCCCGCTCCTTTCTACATGCCCCACCACTCTTCTCTGTAACATTACATGTTACAGAATCGTTTTAGCCCTCCTCATGGTGAGCAAAATTTCACTACGTTCTAAGCCACGGACCATACAATCCTACAATAATCACACACCCAGCAGAACTAGGACATACGATGATTTGGGTACCTCAGAGCTAATTTCATTTTACTTTTCGTTTGGTGTACTAGCCTCTACAAGCAGTATATATAGTATTGTAACCACGAACGAGTGGCATTTAATCAATAACAATACTGCGACTAGACAACACCTAGCTCTGCTGGGTGCGTGATTGTATGGTGTAGGATTGTATGGTCTCGTGGGTTAAAGTGTCATGAATTTTTGCTAACTATTTGGCGGGATAAAACAGCACGGGTTCGATCCCCTGGCTAGTCATAGTGTTGTTATTGATATATATATATATATATATATATATATATATATATATATATATATATATATATATATATATATATATATATAGTAGGTTGGTAGACAGCAACCACCCAGGAGGTACTACCGTCCTGCCAGGTGACTGTGAAACAGAAACCTGAAACTGTTTTACATGATGGTAGGATTGCTGGTGTCTTTTTTCTGTCTCATAAACACGCTGGATAACAGGTATATCTAGCTACTTCTACTTACACTTTAGGTCACACTACACTGGCATACACATGCATATATATACATACACACATCTAGGTTTTTCTTCTTTTCTTAATAGCTCTTGTTCCTTTTATTTTCTCTATTGTCCATGGGGAAGTGGAAAAGAATCTTTCCTCCGTAAGCCATGCGTGTCGTATGAGGCGACTAAGATGCCGGGAGCAATGGGCTAGTAACCCTTCTCCTGTACAAATCTACTAAAAACGAGAAGAAGAAAAACTTTATAAAATTGGGTTGTCTGAATGTGGTGGATGTAGTGCGGATGATAAGAAAGAGATGATTGCCGATGTTATGAATGAAAAGAAGTTGGATGTCCTGGCCCTAAGCGAAACAAAGCTGAAGGGGGTAGGCGAGTTTCAGTGGGGAGAAATAAATGGGATTAAGTCAGGAGTATCTGAGAGAGTTAGAGCTAAGGAAGGGGTAGCAATAATGTTGAAGGATCAGTTATGGAAGGAAAAGAGGGAATATAAATGTGTAAATTCAAGGATTATGTGGATTAAAATAAGGGTCGGATGCGAAAAGTGGGTCATAATAAGCGTGTACGCACCTGGAGAAGAGAGGAGTGTAGGGAGAGAGAGAGATTTTGGGAGATGTTAAGCGAATGTATAGGAACTTTTGAACCAAATAAGAGAGTAATTGTGGTAGGGGACCTAAATGCTAAAGTGGGAGAAACATGCAGAGAGGGTGTAGTAGGTAAGTTTGGGGTGCCAGGTGTAAATGATAATGGGAGCCCTTTGATTGAACTTTGTATAGAAAGGGGTTTAGTTATAGGTAATACATATTTTAAGAAAAAGAGGATAAATAAGTATACAAGATATGATGTAGGGCGTAATGACAGTAGTTTGTTGGACTATGTATTGATAGATAAAAGACTGTTGAGTAGACTTCAGGATGTACATGTTTATAGAGGGGCTACAGATATATCAGATCACTTTTTAGTTATAGCTACAGTGGGAGTAAAAGGTAGATGGGATACAAGGAAAATAGAATCAGTAAGTAAAAGAGAGGTGAAGGTTTATAAACTAAAAGAGGAGGCAGTTAGGGTAAGATATAAACAACTATTGGAGGATAGATGGGCTAGTGAGAGTGTAGGCAATGGGGTCGAAAATGTATGGGGTAGATTTAAAAATGTAGTGTTAGAGTGTTCAGCAGAAGTTTGTGGTTACAGGCGAGTGGGTGCGGAGGGAAGAGGAGCGATTGGTGGAATGATGATGTAAAGAGAGTAGTAAGGGAGAAAAAGTTAGCATATGAGAGGTTTTTACAAAGTAGAAGTAATGCAAGGAGGGAAGAGTATATGGAGAGAAAAGAGAGGTTAAAAGAGTGGTGAAGCAATGTAAAAAGAGAGCAGATGAGAGAGTGGGTGAGATGTTATCAGCAAATTTTGTTGAAAATAAGAAAAAGTTTTGGAATGAGATTAATAAGTTGAGGAAGCCTAGAGAACAAATGGATTTGACAGTTAAAAATAGAGAGGAGAGTTATTAAATGGAGAGTTAGAGGTATCGGGAAGATGGAGAGAATATTTTGAGGATTTGTTAAATGTTGATGAAGACAGGGAAGCTGTGATTTCGTGTGTAGGGCAAGGAGGAATAACATCTTGTAGGAGTGTGGAAGAGCCAGTTGTGGGTGTAGGGGAAGTTCGTGAGGCAGTGGGTAGAATGAAAGGGGTAAGGCAGCTGGGATTGATGGGATAAAGATAGAAATGTTAAAAGCAGGTGGGGATATAATTTTGGAGTGGTTGGTGCTATTATTTAATAAATGTATGGAAGAGGGTAAGGTACCTAGGGATTGGCAGAGAGCGTGTATTGTTCCTTTGTATAAAGGCAAAGGGGACAAAAGAGAGTGCAAAAATTATAGGGGAATAAGTCTGTTGAGTGTACCTGGTAAAGTGTATGGTAGAGTTATTATTGAAAGAATTAAGAGTAAAACAGAAAGCAGGATAGCAGATGAACAAGGGGGCTTTAGGAAAGGTAGGGGTGTGTAGACCAAGTGTTTACAGTGAAACATATAGGTGAACAGTATTTGGATAAGGGTAAAGATGTTTTTGTTGCATTTATGGATTTGGAAAAGGCGTATGATAGGGTAGATAGGGGGCAATGTGGCAGATGTTGCAGGTGTATGGAATAGGAGGAAGGTTACTGAAAGCAGTGAAGAGTTTTTATGAGGATAGTGAGGCTCAGGTTAGAGTGTGTAGGAGGGAAGGGACTATTTCCCAGTAAAAGTGGGCCTTAGACAAGGATGTGTGATGTCACCGTGGTTGTTCATTATATTTATAGATGGGGTTGTAAGAGAAGTGAATGCGAGGGTCTTGGCAAGAGGTGTTGGGCTAAAAGATAAAGAAGCAAATACAAAGTGGGGGTTGTCACAGTTTCTTTTGCTGATGACACTGTGCTTTTGGGAGATTCTGAAGAGAAGCTGCAGAGGTTGGTGGATGAATTTGGTAGGGTGTGTAAAAGAAGAAAATTGAAAGTGAATATAGGAAAGAGTAAGGTGATGAGGATAACAAAAGAATAGGTGACGAAAGATTGGATATCAGATTGGAGGGAGAGAGTATGGAGGAGGTGAATGTATTCAGATATTTGGG
>WNWK01021155.1:0-34519 GCA_009830355.1 Cherax destructor | reverse complement strand
ATAGAGGCTAGTATGTCAGGAAGCATGCAGGAAACACTAATAATGGAAGTGAAACCTATACTCAGGCATCACGAACAACAACGTCTTGAAGTAAATACGAAGAGCATCTGGCTCTTCCTGAAGTGTCGATCGCATCTCTATGTTCATGTCAGTCTGCTGGACATGAATACCTCCGAAATGACTTCTTCCAGGCGACGTAGGAGGAAGTTCCAAGCGAGATACTCAGAAGAAATGCAGCAGCACGAGACAATGTGATGAGAAAACCGTAGTTTTCAAAGCACGTCTTGAGGTTCAGACGAGCCGCTTCTCTATGCGTCCTCATAACTGAGTCACAACACAAGTTGCTGGAGCAACGACTCAGACAATAACAGAGACAGGAAGACAATCGCTGGCTCACACATGAGGAAAACAATACGAGAAAGCACATGTCGCTTGCCATAAGTTCCTCTGACAAGTCCGACTCAACCAGTGACTTCCCCGGCATAAACATCCTGTCAAGAGCACTGTTAATCTCTTCGTGACAGTTTGACATTCTTTACTACTTCCTCAGGCAAATTCCTTTGAAGAATTCTCGGCAGTATCACCCGTGACCGTAGCGTCACCCTGACTTCTCTCTCTCCAAGAATAGTCCTTACAGTTTTTTCCTCACCTCCGCTGAACACTGGTTCCAGAGGACCAGAGGTGATAACCTCACACCACACACTGTTTCTATAAAAGCTTGAACAAATACCAGTCTTGCTTCTCATCTTAGCCTTCAATATCTGCAATACAGACAATAAGAACAATAGCACTACAAAGATTTCTATTTGCAGAAATCGCACAGAGGCACCAGCATTAACAGCTAGAACAGTAGCTGAACCAACAATGCCAACAGCAAGGCTGCAGAACAAATTAATGAAGTCCACATTAATCTGCAGCGAACATTAAGGAACTTGAGAGTAGGTTCTGTTCCAAAAGGTCATCCCTTAACTTGTATCCTTTCAACACACGGTACCAACTAGAATGATATGCTTTGTCCCAGGACAGCAGTGACACAAAAATGACTGAAAGGTTCTTGGTCCCAATACTAACGGCGAAAACAACAGCACCAACCGTGCTAACTCCCGTCGTGTGGATACTCAGGACCCTGGGTTACAGGTACTGAGAGGCATGTCCATCAACAGAGAGGAAGACAAATCAATCACCAGAGCTCCAACTGTAAAGGGAGGCACTTACCAAGAACTTGCCAAAATCACTCCTTTCACTCTGCCCAATAATGGTGTCGCCAATACCAAAAGCAAAAAGGGGAAGAGACATAGTTACTTATACCCTGTGGCTGCTTATCTTCTGGGTGAGTATTAAGTGAGAGCCAAACATCAATAGCCATCCTTGCTGGGAGACAAACACAAGTTAGCAACTTCCCATTCTAGAGACTTCTCTGTACAGACTGTCCAATATAAAGTTGAGACCTAGCTTCCCTATCTGATGGTTCAGAGCGACTGCATGAAAAGTACACTTGAGCCTCAGATGATCCTGACATTATGAAAATAAGTTCATAACAAGAATGATTATATTGCTTAAGAGAACTCTTAGATCATATCTCCTTTACCTTGGATCAAACCTCCCGGACAGAGGCTACCATTTGTTACGATCAGGGCTTCATCTATGGGCCTGTTTTGCCCCATCGTAACAAGATTTTAAATAAAGGTATTGAAAAGGGGAGAATGACCCAAAAGGTAAAATTCATTGTATTTATTATACGATAATTCATATACAGTAGAACATCATTTAGCACGAGATTATGTTGCACGTTACGGGTATTGCACGATTTAAGATTTGCGACACATTATCATCTTACACGACGTAAAGATGATATTACACGGTTCGGCAAGAGGGGAAAAATTTTGAGCGCGTGGTCGCCCGCGGTGGGTTAAACCATTGAGTCAGTGGGAGTCCTACTAAGGGTGGCTATGAGCCACATCAAGTGTTTAATGCTGACGAGACAAGTGTTTTCTGGAAGAAAATGCCAACAGGAACTTATATCAGTCAGCAAGAGAAAAGTGCACCAGGCTTCAAGACAGCAAAGGATCGCTTCACCTTGCTCCTTTTCGGTAATGCATCAGGTGATTTCAAGTGTAAGCCCATGGTTATTTACTGCCTAAGAATCCTCATGATTTGAGGAAAAGGAATTTGTTTTCCTTCCTGCAAACTGTAAGTTTATTCAGATACACGGGGCCAGGAGCTGAGTCTCGACCCTGCAACCACAATTAGGTGAGTACAGTTACATACATTATCATCATAGCAGCATATGTGTAGAGAACCTAGGATAACCCAAAAAAGTCAGTCAATGGAAATACTAAGTCACTCTGACTTTTTGGGTTATCCTAGGTTCTCTCACATATGCTCTATATGATAATCTTGAACTGTATCTGTGTATACCTGAATAAACTTACTTACAGTTTGTGGGAAGGAAAACAAATAACCATTCTCACAAGCAGTCTTGTTGTTGTGGTTCAGCAGACACCACCCGCCTTACCCAGCCACCACGGACCCCACCATCCCAGCATTCGTACGTATTTCATACGCGTCAAGAAGTCCTGGCTACAAGCCAGCTGTGTTTGTGAAGAATAAGAGAGAGTGAATTGTGTTTTGATCTTGAATTAACGAAGAAAACAAAGATATTAGACAAGACATAACCTGTGGCCGTAATGAAGTGTTACTTTGTACACATAAAAAGATGTAAACTTCCTTTCTTACATATTTCCTTCCTTCCTTCCTCTCATCTCTTCCTTCCTTGCTTTCTCTCTTTCTTTCTTTCTTAATTCCTTCCTTCTTTCCTTCCTTCCTCTCATCTCTTCTTTCCTTCCTTCCTTCCTCTCATCTCTTCTTTCCTTCCTGCCTTCCTCTCATCTCTTCCTTCCTTCCTTTCTTTCTTCCTTCCTTCCTTCCTTCTGGTATCCTGGGCATTGCTTTCGGTCACAAACTCCTCAAAATCATGAAATTTATCTTCAGAGACACTTCCATCTGTGTTAGAGCTATCACTGAGGAAGAGAAGAGTCCCAGATGCGCCAAGGAGTCAGATAATTCTTACCGCTAGGCATGCTGAACAAGGACTACTGAACTGGCACTCCAACAATGCACCACTGGCTGCCCGATTTTTTTTATACTGCGCACACTGACCACACAGACCCATTCTCTCACATGTGAGCCTACCAGCTTTCTCCTGCTTGATTTGAGGCCGCTAGAATTTATGCGTATTAATACGTTGGAAACAGTGGCTCGTTAGACGTATATATACGACCGAAATAGTCAAAGGGTTAATACATAACGCTTTTGTTTACAATTCTTGGCATGAATTATTCATTACTTATCCCTTTGTTTATGACGGCATCTAAAGATAGTTAGAAACAATTAAACTCAGTGAACATGGTATGTCGATGGTAATAATATGGCTCTGGGCTGCATTAAATATCATGTAGCTATAGGTAGGTGTATGTATGCAGCCCAGGCTACCTACACCTGACTTCCTACAAATAAGTACTACAGTGGACCCTCGGTTAACGAAATTAATCCGTTCCAGGAGCTATTACTTAATCTGAATCTTTCGTTATCTGAAACCTCATTTCCCATAAGAAATAATGTAAATACAATTAATTCGTTCCACAAAAAAATAATCACTCAAAATAAAAAAAAATAACATTTACTTACCTTTATTGAAGAGACTTGCAGGCATCTGTAAGATATGTATATGATGATTGGAGCAGGTGTTAGTGGTTGGAAGGGGAATCCCCCTCCAAAAGGACTTCAGGTGACAAGTCCCTCTCTGGGGTTACTTCCCTTCTTGGTCTTTTAATGCCACTAGGACCAGCTTGAGAGTCACTAGACCCCTGCCTGGTGAAGTAGCTGTCCACAGTCCTCTGTTTCTGGCGACTCTTCAACACTTTTCTGAAGTACAACATGGCTCTGTCACTGAAGTGGTTGCACAGAAGGCTCATTTCAGCTTGCTCAGGGTGGTATCTTTCAACAAATGTCTGCAACTCATTCCACTTTGTACACATCTCCTTAAGCACTGAAGAAGGCACCTCCTTATCTCTCTCTCTCTCTTCCTGTGAAGCAATAACCTCAGCTGTGGTCTGTTGCTGTTCCAGATGAAGCTCTTGCAGCTCTTCAGTTGTTAGCTCTACCCTGTGCTCCTCCACCAACTCTTCCACATCCTCACCACTCACCTCCAACCCCAGGCTGTTCCCCAATTCCACAATATCTTCCACAACATGTTCCACAACAGGCACAGGGTCGTCAGGGTCAGGGTCAGCCTCAAATCCTTCAAAATTCCTCTCTTGGACACAATCCGGCCACAGTGGTCTCCAAGCAGAGTTCAGAGTCCTGGAAGTCACTTCCTCCCAAGCCTTACCTATAAGGCCTATGCAATGCACGATATTGAGGTGTTCTTTCCAGAACTCTCTTAGGGTCAATTCAGAGTCATTGGTCATATTAAAGCACCTCTGAAACAGTGCTTTGGTGTACAGTTTCTTGAAGTTGGAAATGACCTGCTGGTCCATGGGCTGGAGGAGAGGAGTGGTGTTAGGAGGCAAGAACTTCACTTTGATGAAATTTATGTTGTCAGGCAACAACTCTTGCAAGTTGTGAGGATGAGCAGGAGCATTGTCCAGTAGCAGGAGGCACTTGAGTGGCAATTTATTTTCCAGGAGGTATTTCTTCACACTAGGGCCAAACACTCCAGTCATCCATTCCTTGAAAATCTCAGTAGTGACCCATGCCTTGGTGTTAGCTTTCCAATGCACACACAATTTATTCTTGTCAACACCGTGATTCCTGAAGGGTCTGGGATTTTCATAGTGATGCACCAGTAAAGGCTTCACTTTAAAATCACCACTGGCATTGGCACACATCATAAGAGTTAGCCTGTCTTTCATAGGCTTGTGTCCTGGCTGTGCCTTTTCCTCCTGAGTAATGTAGGTCCTGTTGGGCATTTTCTTCCAAAACAGGCCTGTTTCATCACAATTAAACACTTGTTGGGGGAGGAATTCTTCAGCCTCTACGAACCCCTTGAATTCCAGCACAAATTTTTCAGCTGCACGTTTGTCTGAGCTGGCTGCCTCACCATGCCTCACAACATTGTGTATGCCACTACGTTTCTTAAACTTCTCAAACCAGCCTTTGCTGGCTTTAAAATCACTCTCCCCACCACTGGTTGCAGGCATTGTCTTCACAAGATCTGCGTGCAACTTCCTTGCCTTTTCACAAATTATCGCCATAGAAATACTATCACCCGCTCTCTGTTTTTCATGGATCCACACCAACAACAACTTCTCAACCTCATCCACTGTTTTCGATCTTTGTTTCGTTAACAAATTAACCCCTTTTGCAACATTAGCTTTCTTGATCTCATTTCTCTGTGCCAGGATAGTGCCGATAGTAGATGGAGTTTTCTTGTACATCCTGGCAAGATCACTCAGACGTACACCACTCTCATATTTTTCTATGATTTCCTTCTTCAGTTCGATGGTGTTCCTCACTCTCTTTACCCCAGGGGTGCCACTAGGAAGCTTCTTTGGACTCATGGTGACTTATTTCACAGTGGCAATAACTAAAACCACCAAAAAATACACCAAATATATTGTGAATCTTTGAAAGAGCGCGCTGGGTAATGTTCTCTCAATGGTAAACAACGCTTCACTGGCGTCCTGCACTTGCGCGGAGCAGGCGGACGCGTCTAATACCTTTCGGTAACCGAGGACTTTTTCGCTAACCGATTACGTAAAAAGCTTACGTTTTCCGAAACTTTCGTTAACAGGACCTTTCGTTAACCGAGGGTCCACTGTACTCACCTTTCGCCCTACATTTAGACTACAAATATTTTAAGGTAAGTAATGAATGTACTGTGTATGTATTTTACTTTTTATTGTGTTTTTAATGATTAGTTCTATTACTAACTTAATTTAAGTTAGTGTAAACTTGACAACCCTACGCCTGTTGTGGAATCAACTGTGGCTTTAGGGAAGTCCATGGGGTTGGATGTGAGTGGCCAGGATGTGGAAGAGTTGGTGGATGACCACAGGAAAGAGTTAACCACTGAAGAGCTGCAACACTATAGTTATTCTCTATAAAATGTATTTTTTGTTAATATTTTTGGGTGTCTGGAATGGAATAATTGGATTTACATTATTTCTTATGGGAAATATTACAGTGGTCCCTCGGTTTTCGTGCATCTCCAAACTCGAACATTTATGTAAGTGTATTTTCGTAAGTGCTGTTGCAAGTGTATTTTTGGGGGTCTGAAATAGACTAACCTATGTGACATTATTTCTTAAGGAAGTAAATTCGTTCAGTAATGGCACTTGAGCAGCATTCTGGAACGAATTTTCGGCGAAAACCGAGGGACCATTGTACTTCAGTTTTCGTCCATATCGGATTTTGGCCGACCTTCTGGAATGGATTAAGAATGAAAACCAAGGTATCACTGTATACAAAACATACGAAAAAACACCGCAAAGTCACTGTTTTAATCCAAAATTATGATCGTAGTTTTTTTCTCTCATTATGCACTGCGTGCTGCAGGATTTGTTTTATGTGGTTCACACTTACCACATAGATGTATTCTCTCATATCTAGGCCCAAATTTACCGTTCACAGTTTATCTGAGTGAGCTGAGCTCATGAGGTAGATCAACGGCTTGGACCCTGGCTTCAAAGCCGTAGATCTATGGGACAGACCCTGAAAGGGTTAAGGGGTTAAGTGTCCCTAAAATTTTGGGGGCATAATGATGTATTTTGTACAAAAACAGTTCTTTTGAAATTTTAACAGATTCCCTATAACCACAGTAACTACAGTACTATACATCACTCTTACAAAAGCAAATCTTTTATTAATAAAAGAAAAAGCTTTCTACTTCAAAAGATTTCTTTTTCTTTTTCTTTTTTCTTGGCCAATCTTCATGTATCTTCTGGTGCATAAGACTACCTTCATATTTTTGGTAAAATTTTAATTGAATTATGACTTTTAGTTTTCCACCTGACATTATCTGGGCTACTACCCCTTCCCCTGCCCCTTGTAATGGTGCTAAGGACCATTTTAATGTGAATGTTGGAGGATGCTTTGTTTACTTAGTTCCAGTCAATTTTCCGACTGATGAAGTTAAACTGATTGAGCATCCTTTCACATTAGCTATTTCTTAGGTTTTCTAGGCATGGATTTATGCCTGTCTGTACTTCAATGAAGTTGTGATCAGAGTATATTTTAAGTGATGTTAAGTCTCTGATTAGTTTCTCATTGTTTGTGAAAATCAAGACTAGTGTACAGTATTTTCTTTTTTAGTAGGTTCTGTTATCTGTTGATTTATAGGAAAAGGTCTCCAGTATGTGTCTGTTGGGATAATGTACTTCCTGGTACTATTTCTGGTACAAATGCTCTTGTCTACCATCATTCATTTAATAACAAAAAAAAGGCACAATACCATGACTGGAACAATACACACACAACCCGCACATAGAAGAGAGGAGCTTACGACGACGTTTCGATCCGACTTGGACCATTTACAAAGTCACACTAACACAAAGAACAGGTAGAAGGGGTTATATATAGGCCAGCAGACAGGGAAGGGCACAAGAAAGTGGTGGAGGAGTAATAGTGGAAGTAGTAGTGGTAGTGGAAGTAGTAGTGGTAGTGGAAGTAGTAGTGGTAGTGGAAGTAGTAGTGGTAGTGGAAGTAGTAGTAGTGGAGTCAGTCATATTCTGGGAAAGAGGAGCACTGCAATAAAACTGGCGGCCCGCATAGGGTAAGGACAAGAACACAGAGGGGGGACAAAATTAAAATAAAATAAAGAGGGACAAATACAAGGCAAAAGAAAAGAAAGAAAACCCAGAGGAGAAAGAAGAAAGAAAGAGGAGAAGGGGGAAGAGATAGAAGGGGAAGGAATCAGGTTAAGTCACGGGTGTTCTGAAGTTTGGAGCATTTAACAATGTAATGGGAGAGGAAAGCATCTACAGAGACAAAGCCAAGGCTAAGATTCATACAGGAAAAGTTGTGTATAAGGGAGGATTCAACCAGACAACGACTGTGAAAGTTGGACGTAGGGTAGACAGTTTTAGCAGAAGACCAATCAATAGGATGACTGTGTTCTTGTCCTTACCCTATGCAGGCCGCCAGCTTTATTGCAGTGCTCCTCTTTCCTAGAATAAGACTGACTCCACTACTACTACTTACACTACCACTACTACTTCCACTACCACTAAAATAAGACATTTAATGTGCCCAAGAGTGATTATTATTATGTAGTATTACTATGGCATTAAGACTAAAGGGACACTCTTAGTGATTTTAATGTGTACCTGCATGCCAGCACAGTGTGTAAGTACATATATTTAGGTACAGGTACACAAGTATTATTATCAGAACACACAAAATATGCAATAACTTTAAAACACTAGAAATTTTGGAAAGTTTCCAGACATAATAGAGAGACGTGCTCACGGAGAATGTAAACAAACCGGGTGCCGCTCGTTGTATTTGAAAGAACGCTCGCTGTATAGAAAGTTTTGGTCATAATTTGAAATTGCCGTATTAGCTGAACGCCGTAAGGTGAAATGCCGTAAAATGTTGCCCTACTGTATAATAAACTTGAATAATATATGATATTAAAAATTTTCATTGCATCTTGTATTTTCAATGGAATGGGACCAACTACAATACTTTGTGTTACAACAGCTTCGAATGATATGACCAGTTAATGCAATCATTTAGTGGGATTCATTACAGTGGTCCCCCGCCTAACGAGCAAAATTCATTCCAGAAGCCTGCTCAAGTGCCATTACACGTAGATTTGTCTATTTCAGACCCCCCAAAAATACACTTCCACAAGCACTTACAATATTATACTTACATAATTGTACGATTTCCGGGTGCTCGTTAGGCGGGGGACCACTGTACTTCTAATAACTGAGGCTTCGCTGTAACTGTCCAAAGCTCTCTAGCAGAGCAGTGCCTGCATTCTGAAGGTGGGGTGGGGATGTTACTGCTTGAGGGGTGAGCTAATGGTGATGAGTGACTGTTGGTGAAAGTATTTTCTTCTTTGGGTCACCCTGCCTTGGTGGGAGGCAGCTGATGAGTTAAAAAAAAAAATCCTTTAACATTTTAAATGTCACACTTTCCTACATAGGCAGGCATGGATTGACTGGCAAATGGTGCTACTAATTATGGTAAAGATAGACAGTGTGCAGAACTTTATCACGACTTGAGAAAACTCTGCAGACTGTGTATGTCTACCAATTAACAGGAGAAATACAAGTTCTCTATTAATCACTTTTAAATTTCTTATAAATAATGGAAACGGATTATTCACGTGTTTCCTTCAAACCATTCGAGAATATTCTTATGTTACTAATAATAAAATATAGCAAAATAATTTAAGTCTCAATAGCATACCTGGTGAAGACCTGCTGTGCCACTGGGTACTGCAGCAGAGGTGGAAGTGGTAGATGCTGGGTGATGGTCACTAGTATTGCTCTTGGTAGCTGTGGAGAGGAGGTTTTGCCGAGAATAGCTGCGGAAATTGTCCCAATAGTTGTTGGCTCTAGTCCCAGGAGGAACCTGAGGAAAAATAATCAACTTAGAGATGCATTCTTCATCTACTAACCTATTTAAAAAAAATTTTAACACGTTGGCCATTTCTCACCGAGGCAGGGTGACCCAAAAAGAAAGAAAAACCCAAAAAGAAAGAAAAAACTTTCATCATTCAACACTTTCACCATCACTCAAACATAATCACTGTCTTTGCAAAGGTGCTCAGATACGACAGCTTAGATAAAAATATTTACTACATTGAGCCACAATCAATATTTAAAAAATGTAAATGAATTATACAGTGGACCCTCGCTATTCGAACATTCTTCATTCCAGAATGCTGTTCAAGTGCTGTTACCAAACGAATTTATTCCTATAAGGAATGATGTAAATTAGATTAGTCCATTTCAGACCCCCAAAAATACACTTCTAAAAGCACTTACAATAATGAACTTACATAACAGGGTGAGTTTTGGAGTGTTTGAATAGCGAGGGTCCACTGTATATCTTTTCAGTAAACTCCTACTCAAAAATTAATGCAAAATATCTAACCTGGTTATTGAGAAGATCTGTAGTCTGATGATGAAGTGGATGTGCAGAGGTTAATGTTGACCAGTGGTGGTCCTCTGGAGGTTGCGACTGTGGCCTCTCCTCACTCATACGATCTAAGTGCAGCAGAGGATGTGATGGACTGTTGTCTACAATTCCTGCTACTCCCAGCATGGAGGCCAGTTGTTCAGAAGGCTGGTCTGTACCAGGTGTTGGAGCTTGAGAGCCCCAAGTTCCTGGCTGGTCTCTTATGTCTCCTAAACGACCATATATTGGGTTTGTGACACCAGTTGAGTGACCCTCTTCAATAGGTTGGCTGAGAAACAAGGGGTAAGAGAGAGACTGCGGCACACGAGATACACTTTCCTTTCCATCCCGGGTAAGTGAGGCAGCAAGAAGATTGTGGTGCAGTGGGTATGATGGACGAGTTCCAGCTGTCACTTCCTCCTCCTCATCATCATCTTCCTCTTCATCCTCCTCTTCCTCACTCCTCCTAGTTCCAGCCCTTCCTCTTCTTCTGTCAACTCGTCCATTTCCAGAATCAGGCATTGGAACCGAGTCCACTTGATCCCTTCTATCAAGGAGCTAACAGAAAATACACAGCTCATCAGAATTGAAAGAAAAATTGTAGATTTACAGCAAGAGACATCATACTAACAATATCATGCTATCTCTTCAAAAGATAACAGCTTTCCCTTACACAACTACACATATCTAATTTGGAATCTGCAAAACATAAGAGACATAAAAGACAAATTATTACAAAGGAGGTAATATTTCCTGTTTCAAAGAAAAATATAAACAATGATAAATGTACAATGTCCTCATTGAGTAATGTCATAAGTGGAATATTACAACATTTGCTACTTGCTCTGTTAATGTTTATCAATTATATAAATGAATGGCCAGAAAGAATTAAGAACCATATGAACATGTTTACAGCTGATTAAAAAATCCCATGCACTGGAGCAATAGAAATAAATGACTATGGATCCCTGCAGCAGACCTGGATAGGTTGAGCAAACAGAGTAAGAAATACATGGTGAAAGCAATATGGATAACTGACAAATAATAAAAATGAGAAAAAGTGAAAATGGACAACATGAATAAAACAGATTGAGTAAAAAACACACTCAGCTCACACAATAAGTGTCCATGGTTCAATCCCCAGTATGGGTGGAAACACTGGGCGTGTTTCCTTACACCTGCTGTCCCTGTTCACCTAGCAGCAAGTAGGTATCTAAGTGTTAGCCGACTGGTGTGGGTTGCATCTTGGAGACAATTAACCTAAGTTGCCGGAAATTCTCTGCATAACCAGGGGTTTTCTATATAGCATGTCACTCTGCCAGCTAGATCTTTTTAAGTTGTATCATGTACTTGTAGGAAAAAAAAAAGGCATTTGACACATCCTCACTAGTTGACATAGTAAGAGAAGAGGATACATGATAACCACATACAGTATGATTACCAAAGGCTTGTGTGAGAGAGATAGGAGTGAATGAAGACATGTGGTTTTTTAACCCTTTCGCTGTCCAGACCGCTGAAATTAATATTGCTCTCAGTGTCCGCTTTAACCCTTTGACTGTCGCAACCCCCAATCCTGAGGTGTCTCCTGTTGTCGCAAAATTTTCAAAAAAAAAAAAAATTCTTATGAAATGATAAGATAATCTTTTCCCAATGGCAATGACACCAAAAGTATGAAATTTGATGAAAAACCTACGGAATTACGCTCTCGCGAAGTTAGTGATCTCGGCGATATATATGCATCGGCAATTTCGCCGACTTTGAGCCCTATTTTCGGCCAATTCCATTGTTCCAGTTGACCAAACTCATAGCTATTTCTTTAGAACTCTATTTGTTCTATCGATTGAGTACAAGAAACCACCAATTTACCGATTTCCACTACCCAATAAATTGGTCAGAAATTGGCAATTTGGCCAATTTCATGTAAAATAAAAAAGTTGTCAATTTCAAAATAGGGTCAAGAATAAACAATGCAGACATTCCTGGCACTAAAATAAGATGTTATCTGTTCATTAGTCACGTCTTTAGGTCCCTCCTATATTACTCTTGCTTTCTATTTTGATTTTTTATTCACACAATAAATAGAAGATTTGCCATTATGCAGACTATTGCATTATTGTAAAAATGGTATAAATAATATAATAAATAATAGTATGTTTTCCATTCTATCAAATGAGACCACGAGAAAGAGAATACAACCATAAATACTATACGAAAATATACCTCAAAGTCGACGTTTTAATCCAAAAACATGGTTGGAGTTTTTTTTCCTCATTATGCACTGTGTGCTACAGGATTTTTTTTATACAGCGCACATTGACCACACAGACCCATTCTCTCATATGTGGGCCTACCAGCTTTCTCACGCTTGATTTGAAGCCGCTAGAGTTTTTGAGTATATATATGTCCAAAACAGTGGCTCGTAAGACGTATATATACGACCAAAACAGTCAAAGGGTTAAAAAAAAAAATCTGAAATGGTAAGGAATCTTTTTCTGAAGGTAATGACACCAAAAGTACAAAATTTGATGGACAAAATACAAAATTATGCAGGCATAAATTTAGTGGTCCAAGTGCAATTTACACAATGATGATTTCGCCGAATTTGAGACCTATTTTAAGTCAATTCCATTGCTTAATTTGACCAAATTCTTAGCTATTTTGCTAGTACAGTGGTACCTCGGTTAATGATGGTCCCCAAACTCGCCATTTTATGTAAGTTTATTTTTTAAATGCTTTTGTAAGTGTATTTTTGGGGGTGTAAAAGGACTAGTCTATTTTACATTATTCCTTATGGGGATAAATTCGTTTGGTAGTGGCACTTGAACAGCATTCTGGAACGAAAAAATATCGTTAACCGAGGTACCACTGTATTCCTTCCATTCTATAGACTGAGCACAAGAAACTGCCCATTCAACTACCCTATAAAGTGCAGAGAATTTGGTAATTTAGCCCAAAATTCAGAAAATACTAATTTAAAAAGTGTACAAAATAAACAGTGCAGACATTTCTGGTATTAACCCTTTCAGGGTACAGAGGCCAAATCTCAGAGTGACAGCCAGGGTCCAAGAATTTAAAAAAATTTTTTACTTTTTCTTATGACATGGTAGAGTATCATTTTCTGAAGGTAATAAAACAAAAGGTACAAAATTGATGGAAAATTAATGAAATTACACTCTCGCAAATTTTGCGGCATCAGCGATATTTACGCATCGGCGATTTTGCCGACTTTGACTCCCATTTTAGGCCAATTACCTTATTTCAGTTGACCAAATTCTTAGCTATTTCGCTAGTATTACTTCTATTTTATCGACTGAGCACAAGAAATCGCCCAGTCAACCGTTTCAACTACCCAATAAAGTGATCGGAAAATGGTAATTTGGAAAATTGATCAAAAAGTTCAAAATATTCCAATTTCAAAACAGGGTCCAGAATAAACAATGCAGGCATTTCTGGCACTAAACTAACATTAAATATGTTCATTAGTTACGTTTTCAGGCTTTACAAATTAATTCCATTTTGATTTTTTATTCACATAATGAATTTTTATTCACACCAAAATATAGATGATTTACTGTTATGAAATGTTGTAATAATTGTATAAATAATATCAACACATTTGCGAACGTATATTAGACCCACCAGCTGATGCATATTAGATGCGTGACGTCATTTGTTTACTCTTGAACATCGGCAAAAACTAAACATTTCTGCTACTTTGAGCTCAGTTTCAAGCCAGTTTCAGTACTAAAACCAATAAAAAATCATCTCCATTTCTGTAATATATCTTCTATGCTATCAAATGAGACCAAGAAATCACAAATACAACTGTAAAAAACAAAAAAACACCGCAAAGTCACTGTTTCAATCCAAAATTATGGTTGTAGGTTTTTTCTCTCATTATGCACTGCGTGCTGCAGGATTTGTTTTATGTGGTGCACACTTATCACATAGATGTATTCTCTCATATCTAGGCCCAAATTTATTGCTCACTGCTTATCTGAGTGAGCTGAGCTCATGGCGCAGATCTACGGCTTGGACCCTGGCTTCAAAGCCGTAGATCTATGGGACAGACCCTGAAAGGGTTAAAACATTTCCTCTGTTCACTAATCACATGCCCAGGCCTATACTATATTACACTTGCCCTCTATTTTGATTCTTAACCCATTCACTGTCGAGACCTCTGATCACAAACCTGCTATCCGTGTCGAAAAATATTTTGGAAAAAAAAAAAATTTCTTACCAAAATCTTAAGAATTTTTTCTGATTGTTTTAAAAGAAAAAAAAAATGTTGTAATGCTAAATGTTGTTTTCCCATAATATAATTTAAATATTTACTATTGATATAACCAACCCACAAAATAGTTTCAACATGTCCCAATATAATATCCCCCAGATTGTAATTTGAGTAAACTTACTGTCTGCTATAAATAAAAACAAATGTTCAACTATAACAACTATGATCAATTTCTCTAGTATTAACCCTTTGACTGTCGGAGGCCCCATTCTGAAACTGTCATTCTATGTCGCAAAATTTAAAAAAAAAAAAAAAAAAAATTCTTATGAAATGACAGAGAATCTTTTCCCGATGGTAATGACACCAAAAGTACAAAATTTGATGGAAACCTTACGGAATTACGCTCTCGCAAAGTTAGCAATGTCAGCGATATATACACATCGGCGATTTCGCCGATTTTGAGCCCTATTTTCGGCTAATTCCATTGTTACAGTCTACCAAACTCATAGCTATTTCTTTAGAACTCCATTTGTTCTATCGATTGAGTACAAGAAACTACAAATTTACCGATTTCAACTACCCAATAAAGTGGTCAGAAATTGGCAATTTCGCCAATTTCATGCAAAATAAAAAAGATGTCAATTTCAAAATAGGGTCCAGAATAAACAATGCAGATATTCCTGTCACTAAAATAAGATGTTATCTGTTCATTAGTCACGTCTTTAGGCCACTCTTATATTACTCTTGCTTTCTATTTTGATTTTTTATTCACTCAAAAAATAGAAGATTTATTGTTATGCAGACTATTGCATTATTGTAAAAATGGTATAAATAATATATGTGCACTTGTGAAAGAATATTAGACTCACCAGTTGATGTGTATTGGACGCATGGCGTGATTTGTTTACTTTTGAACATTGGCAAAAATCAAACATTTCTGCTACTTTGAGCTCAATTTCAAGATCGTTTTCATCATGAAACTAATCAAAGTCATCTCTATTCCAGTAATATGTTTTCCATTCTATCAAAGGAGACCAGGAAAATGAGAATACAACCATATATACTATACGAAAATACACCTCAAAGTCAGTGTTTTAATCCAAAAACACCGTCGGAGTTTTTTTTTCTCATTATGCACTGCGTGCTGCAGGATTTTTTTTGTACTGTGCACACTGACCACACAGACCCATTCTCTCATATGTGGGCCTACCAGCTTTCTCCCGTTTGATTCAAAGCCGCTAGAATTTGTGAGTATATATACGTCCGAAACACTGGCTCGTAAGACGTATACATACGACCGAAACAGTCAAAGGGTTAAGTAGTCTGTAAGCCATTAAATTTAGTCTGCCCTTAATGCCATGGCATGATAGCGGCTCTCTTTGCACTGTAATTCATTATTGTAATTACAAAATCTTGATGTAAACTTCCAATGAAATAAAATTTGTCTTTGTCTATCAGTACTTACCAAGATATAGAGGCATGAAATTGACAAATTGAACCACTTACGGCAACGTTGGCGACTGCTGCTCACTCGGTAATATTATATTTATTTTCATTCTACTTTTTTCTTTTCTTTTCTAATATTTTATTTTTTTCAAGTAACTTTTGTGGCCAGTGAGACCAATATAATGCATAATGTATATATATATCCACTCATTATATGCAATACAATAACCACACATTATTACCTGGAGTTTACCTGGAGAGAATTCCAGGGGTCAACGCCCCTGCGGACCGGTCTGTGACCAGGCCTCATGTTGGACCAGAGCCTGATCAACCAGGCTGTTACTGCTGGCCGCACACAGTCCAACGTATGAACCACAGCCTGGCTGGTTAGGTACCGACTTTAGGTGCCTGTCCAGTGCCTGCTTGAAGACAGCCAGGGGTTTGTTGGTAATCCCCCTGATGTATGCTGGGAGGCAGTTGAACAATCTTGGGTCCCTGACACTTATTGTGTTGTCCCTCAACGTGCTAGTGGCACCCGGCACCCCTGCTTTTCATTGGGGGGATATTACATCGCCTGCCGAGTATTTTGCTTTCGTAGGAAGTGATTCTCGTGTGCAAGTTTGGTACTAATCCCTTGAGAATTTTCCACGTGTATATAATAATGTATCTCTCCCGCCTGCGTTCTAGAGAGTACAGGTTTAGGAACTTCAAGCGTTCCCAGTAATTGAGGTGGTTTATCGCAGTTATGCGTGCCGTGAAGGTTCTCTGCACATTTTCAAGATCAGCAATTTCACCCACCTTGAAAGGTGCAGTTAGTGTGCAGCAATATTCCAGCCTAGATAGAACAAGCAATCTGTAAAGTGTCAACATGGGCTTGGCATCCCTGGTTTTGAAGGTTCTCATTATCCATCCTGTCATTTTTCTAGCAGATGCAATTGCTACGGTGTTATGGTCCTTGAAGGTGAGATCCTCTGACATGATCACTCCCAGGTCTTTGACATTAGTTTTTCGCTCTATTGTGTGGTTGGAATTAGTTTTGTACTCCAATGAGATTTTAATTTCTTCACGTTTTCCGTATCTGAGTAATTAAAATTTCTCATCATTGAACTTCATATTGTTTTCTGCAGCCCATTTAAAGATTTGGTTTATGTCTGCTTGGAGTCTTGCAGTGTCTTCAATGGTGGACACTGTCATACAGATTCAGGTGTCATCTGCAAAGGAAGACACGGCACTGTGGCTTATATCCCTGTCTATGTCCGATATGAGGATGAGGAACAGGATGGGAGCGAGTACTGTGCCTTGTGGAACAGAGCTTTTCACAGTAGCTGCCTCAGACTTTACTCTGTTGACTACTACTCTTTGTGTTCTACTTGTTAGGAAATTATAGATCCATCTATCAACTTTTCCTGTTATTCCTTTATCACGCATTTTGTGTGCTATTACACCATGGTCACACTTGTCAAAGGCTTTTGCAAAGTCTGTGTATATAACATCTGCATTCTGTTTGTCTTCTAGAGCATCCAGGACCTTGTCATAGTGGTCCAGTAGTTGGAACAGACAGGAGCGACCTGCTCTAAACCCATGCTGCTTTGGGTTGTGCAATTGATTGGTATCAAGATGAGTGGCGATCTTGCTTCTTGGAACCCTTTCAAAGATTTTTATGATATGGGACGTTAGTGCTATTGGTCTGTAGTTCTTTGCTATTGCTTTACTGTCCCCTTTGTTTACAAAACCTGTTCACACAAATCCACACTGCCTTCACCACCCACACTGCCTTCCCATTATATTGTTTACAAAACCTGTTTACACAAATCCACACTGCATTCCCCACCACCCACGCTGCCTTCCCCACCACCCACGATGCCTTCATCACCACCCATGCTGCCTTCCCCACCACCCACATGGAAATAAGTCACTTTGACTTTTTTGGGTTATCCTAGGTAATCTACACATATGCTGCTATGCTGTTTACACAAACCCAAGATGCCTTCCCCACCACCCACGCTGCCTTCCCCACCACCCATGCTGTCTTCCCACCAACCATGCTGTTTTCCCCACCACCCACACTGCCTTCCCCACCACCCACGCTGCCTTCCCCACCACCCATGCTGCCTTCCCCACCACCCATGCTGCCTTCCCCACCAACCACATGGAAATAAGTCAATTGACTTTTTTTGGGTTATCCTAGGTAATCTACACATAAGCTGCTATGTATGATAATCTATTTATGTAACTGTATTTGTGTACGTATATCTGAATAAACTTACCTATTTATTCTTTGAAACATGGGAAAATATGAGTTTCCTCTTTCGCTGTGGTACAAGTGAATATGAATGGGATGGCCCAGTACCAGAGGTGGAAGGTTGATGATCGTCCAGGTTTTCAGCACTATTTCTGGTATCCTGGGCATTGCTTTCAGTCACAAACTCCTCAAAACCACGAGATTCATCTTCACTGACACTTCAATCTGTGTTAGAACTATCACTTGGGAAGGGAAGTGTCCCAATTTGCCTGGGAGTGAGGTATTTCTTACTGCTAGGCATGGTGAATTAGCACTCCCACAATGCACTGCAGCCTCCCCGATTTTTTTTATACTGCGCACATTGACCACACAGACCCATTCTCTCACTTGTAGGTCTACTAGCTTTCTCCCACTAGAGTTGAAGCCGCTAGAATTTTGGCATAGTACTACAGCACTAACACTGGCATGCAAGCCGTAGTACTATGACACCAACAGTGAAAGTGTTTTAACCACACAAAAATGGAGGAGTTACTCTATTTCTCGGATAATAAAATACAGTGGTACCTCGGTATAAGAACAGCTTCCAACTTGAACAATTATAAGTGTATTTTTTATAAGTGCTTTTGTAAGTGTATTTTTGGGGGTCTGAAATGGATTAATCTAATTTACATTATTCCTTATGGAAACAAATTCGTTTGGTATCGGCACTCGAACAGCCTTCTGGAACGAATTAAGCTCGTAACCCGAGGTACCAATGTGTAACAAGAAATGATTGGCTATGATTTATGATATCTCAGTAATTGAATCAGACCTATTAAAAATGCATAAAACAGATTGGGAGGTGTAGAGGGGGCCTCTCCCATTCTCAGGAATATCTGCAAAAATCTAATATTTCCACATTTTTGGCCTCAATATCAAGCTACTTTTGTTCTGGAAACAAATCAAAATCATCTCTATTTAGTACGTCTTCCATTCTATGAAATGATACCAAGAAACAGCCAATAAAACCATAAAAACCATCCAAGAAAACACCTCAAATTCGCTATTTTAAACCATCCACACGGTCAGTTTTGTTTTTCCATCATGAACTGTGTGGGGCAAGATTTTTTATACTGTGCACACTTACTGCACAGGCCCATTCTCTCATATCTAGGCCAAAATGTACTGTTCACAGCTTATCTTAGCTCATGACGTAGAACTATGTGAGGGACACTGGCCGTAATGATGCAGTTCTATGTGACTGCTCATGAAAGGGTTAACAGTGTTGAGAGAAGTCTGATTTCAGTGGGAGATGACAAAAGAGAACAGAACAGGTTAAAGGAGACTAAGATGTGTTGAGGAGAATGATGTAGTATATGAAGAAGAGCAAAGGGCCAAGATTACTGCCCTGAGGCGCTCCTATGTTGACAATCCGAGTTGACAAGGTCACGCCATTGGAGACATACTGGTGTCTGCTAATATGACTAGGTGTGCAAGAGTATAACCTCTGATACCATATTATTATTATAATCAAATAGAAGTGCTAAACCACAGGGGTTATACAGCGCTGCAGGTTATTGTAGGATGCAGGGAGAGTGGGTTGTAAGAGGGAGATGGATGATTAGTAGGGTATGGAGTGCAGCATGATGGTGGATAGTGCAGGGATAGAGGGTAGCAAGAGATCGAGGTAGAAGGGACTGAGGGAGGTGCTAGAGGTATAATCTTCAGAGTTTGTGTAGTAAGTCAGTTTCTGTCAAAAAGTCAACAAGAGAGTCAGGATTAAAGGAGGGTCCATCTGCAAGAAGGGAAGGTAAAGAAAGGGCCGCAGAGCGAAGACGTCGTTGGAGGTAAATTCTGCGTGCTCGTTGATAGAGTGGGCAGTCCAGCAGAATATGTCGAACAGACACTGGAACCTGACAATGCTCACAGAGAGGGGCAGGGAGCCTCTCCATGAGATACCCGTGAGTAAGACGAGTGTGCGTTAAAATCGCCAAGTAATAGAAGGGGTGGCGGTAAGGAAGAAACCAGAAAATCAACATCTGGGATAGACATTGCCCGCGAAGGGGAGAGATATAAAGAACAGAGTGTATACCACTTATTCAAGTGGATACAGGCTGCGGTGTAATGTAAGGAAGAAGGAACATAGAGCTGACGGTATGGAACACCAGTGCGTATAAGAAGAGCACTTTCGTTAAAGGTTCCATCGGAAAAAGGATTGTAATTTGGGTTCTTGCAAACAGACCCCAACAGGGAAAACTGAGAGAGCAACACCTGAAGCTCACCCCGGTTACCCCTGAGGCCTCGGATATTCCACTGCAAATAAGCCATGATTTATGGAGAGAAAGATATAAGTGGAAGTGAGAGGAATCTATGGACTAGGGTTAGAAAAGTCCACGTGTGGAGGTAGCGGAAGACCTGTAATCAGAGAAGGAGGAGGACGTTGTGAAAGAAGGGGGGGTTGAGACGAAGAAGAGAGATGAGGAACCTCAGGTGGAGTAGTGTCCATCATCGGTCCAGAAATATATTCTGCAATAGCTTCCAGTGTTTCGGAAGTCAAAGATGCAGAATGTGGGACTACATTAGAAATGGAAGAAGAGTGAGCGACGATCGGGGAGTCTATAGACTGTACTAAAGTAGAGGGCGAGGAGATAGAAGAGGAAACTGTCGAAGGGGCTTGGGAGGGGACAGGGGATGAAGGTAGTGTATGAGGAGGAGGATGAACCTCCACACACGTTATAGAACTAGTCAGAGGCGAAGAACCTGGCAGTAGGGATTTTTTGCCGGGCTTATGAGAAGGGGGGCGCTGAGGTTTAGGTGAAGGACAAGGACGTGTAGACTCAGAATTGTGCGAGTGAGTAGAAGGAGTGTGGACAGTATGGGAAGCCGAGGTAGGGACCTCGGAGCCAAGAATATCAAAAGGATTCGAGACAGGGGTGATTGAGGATGAGGCGACCACAGAGGAAGCCGTGGAAGTTGGGACCCCAGAAGCGGGCGACGTTTAGCAATTCGAGAATAGGAAATGCGGGGAAGTCTCCCTTGAAGGCGTAGATGAGAGACGGCCATAGCATATGAGAAGCCTTCCGCCTCTTTGAGACAACGGATTTCCCGCTCATTCAGGTAAACCTGACAATAACGAGAATACGACGGATGTGCCTCATGACAGTTAAGGCAAGAGGGAGGTAGAGTACAAGAAGAACTGGCATGGTCGTCAGCACCACAGACTGGGCATTCGGCCATGGACCTGCAATATTTCGCTGGATGACCAAAACGCCAGCAGTTTCTACACTGTTGCGGTGTAGGGGTCACCTTTCTGACTTGCAAACGTTGACCTGCAATGTAAACCGAAGGTGGTAGTTCACGGCAGTCAAATGTTAAACGAGCTATATTGCAAGGATAACGTCTTCGCTTATTGGCAGGGAGGACAAAAGTGTCAACTTTAAGGATAGGGAGTTCTTGGAGCTCAAGCTGCTCGAAAATGTCATCACCACATGTCTGGAAATTCCGTTGGACAATGGTGTGGGGCAAAATGACAGAACCACAACAAGAATTGAGGGAATGGTGCTTGTCAATAGTAACAGGAGCAGAATCTATGGTTGTAAGAAGAGAAAGATCGCGAGCTTGGCCAGCATTCTGGACCGTGATGATGCGAGTGCCGCTCTTGAGAGCGTGAAATGAGATGTCTTTACCAACATGGCGTAGCAGAGCTTTACCAATGCTATGGTCTGAAAGATAGGTATTAGGAGAAGTCGGTCGCAGAGTAAAAAACTTCGTCCATTGAGTAGTTTGAAACAGAGAGTTTAAGGGGAGTGCGTGACGAGCTGGTCGTTTCTGAGATGAACGAGAAGGAAGTGTCGAATCGTCATGTGTGGGTCTTGGTCGTTTGGGTGTGGGACCGGGGGTGGTCCGATGGGAGACGGGCGAGCGATTAAAAAATTGCCGCACCGTCGAGGGAGAAGCCGGAATCAAGGTCAGAGAAGAGCGAAGGTCAGACGTATTGAAAGGGTCAGTCGGGTTCCTGGTACCTGAAGCAGGTGACGAACCAGCACCAGCAAGAGGTACAGGGGCATAAGAGGTGTCCAAAGAGTTGTCCGTTAACGAGGCAGGGTCAGTACTGGGTGCGGTATCAGGAAGGGGCCTGGGGGTAGTGGGTTCATGGATTGGGTCAGCCATGGTTAGGTTACTTCTTTCTTTTTATTTTTAAGAAAAAAAAGAAAGAAGAAAATAAAAATAAAAAAAAAAGAATAAAAAAAGGGGGGAACGTGGAGGAATAGCTCCTAGGAGGAATGAAAGGGAGCGTAAATCCCCCTCCGCGCCCAAGAGGACCTCAACACCGCAAGTAGTGCAGATGCTGCATGGAACCCGTGCCATACCCTACCCTTCATGCCAGTAAACCAGCAATCCGGGATAGCAACCTCACATCCACCGAGCCATCTCGGCGGACAAGAGAGGGCGGCCGGATATCCGCCAAAAAGCATACCGCCTTCGGCCACCACCCCCGGAATCCGAAAGGTGGCCTCCAGAGATACGCCCGTCGCCCGAAAGATACCCAAGGCCACCCCCCGGGTGACCGGAGAGGGATCGGGACATCCCCAGGCGATCCAGATTCCACGGCAAACTACACCACTGCCAAGGACCTCAACGGAATGGGATGGACCACGATACCCTTCCCCCTACCTAGGAACTAGAATGCCTGAGGAGAGAAGCTCCCAGGGTAAAACTGGGAAGGAAATAAGGGAGGGATGAGGAGGAGGAGGAGGAAAGGGAAAAGGGAGGATGGGGAAGATGGGAAAAAGGGAGGGGGGATTGGGGGGTAATTAGGTTCGGTCTGAGGAAGAAGACCAAGAGGTCCAATTCCTCAGACCGATAGCCTCTTTACCACGACAAGGAGCCCCCCTTAAAGAGGCTCTGATACCATAATGTTCTAGTTTAAGATAAAGGATGTTGTGATCCACTGTATCGAAAGCTTTCTACATGTCGAGGATATTTATTATTTTCATGAGATGCATAAAGAAGCTCAAGCATTTTTATAATTGAATCATTTCTACCTTTTGAGTTTTAAACCAAACTGGAAGGGGTTGAGTATAATGTGAGATGCGAGGATGAAGTAAACTCGCTTAAGAATGATTTTTTTTGGAAGATTTTAGATAGTAATGGCAAGTTGGATGTTGTCCTATAATTATTTACCTTAGTTAAATCATCACCTTTTTGGATCAGGGTAATCCTTGCCATCTTAAGCATAGTTGGAAAAGTTCTGGTTTGGAATATGTTGAACAAAGTTGTAACAGCACATGAGTTGCTTTTTTGTACATTAGTGGCAGTAAATTTGTTAGGTTTCCTGTTTTGTTTTTTAGTGAATTTATTAAAATAGTTACCTCAGTAGGATTAGTTGTAGATAGATAGTGAACTTGGAAAACTTGCAGTAAGGTTGTCACTTTGCCTGGGCATATTATGTTGGAATTTGGTAACTAGTCTTGATACCATAGTAGAGAAGAAATTATTAGGATGTTGGCTGTTTCAGTAGGCAGGATGTGAAGTTCATCTAGTTTAGTTAAGACTATATGTATCTCTGGGTTTGGCCAGTTTTTGAGAGCTCAGGATTTCACAAGAGGGGTTTCCAGGTCTTTTTTGAATCCCTATTTATTTCAATAAACCTGTTAGTTTAATAAAGTTGTTTAGACTTCCTTATTAAACTGGTAATTATAAATGTATATTCTTTGATCTTTTCCTTAGTTATTTAACACAATCCAAACTGTTTTCCATATTTATGTTTTTTACCAATGGACGTGAGGTTGCTATTTGTTAGCATGATAGCATCAGTAGGTTAGTGGTGTCTCTTGCCTCCTCTGGTAATGTGCCATTGCCTTATTTTCACCTCTGCCATGTATCAGCAATTTTTATGCACAGCTTAAAACATCAACTTTTATGCCAGCATATATGGTACATATTATTGTTATTGTATTATCAGTATTTTATTAATGAGAAGATCAACCCACAGAGGTCAATGTGAAACAATGAGGTTGAACCCAAGAATAGTGAGTATTAAATAAGAAACGTTACTGGGGCAAGTAGTGACCTTGGAGACCCACTGGTGACATCACCCCTACTGAGCTTGGAGACCCACTGGTGACATCACCCCTACTGAGCTTGGAGACCCATTAGTGACATCACCCCTACTGAGCTTGGAGACTCACTGGTGCCATCACCCCTACTGAGCTTGGAGACTCACTGGTGACATCACCCCTACTGAGCTTGGAGACCCACTGGTGACATCACCCCTACTGAGCTTGGGGACCCATTAGTGACATCACCCCTACTGAGCTTGGAGACTCACTGGTGCAATCACCCCTACTGAGCTTGGAGACTCAATGGTGACATCACCCCTACTGAGCTTGGAGACTCACTAGTGACATCACCCCACAAGGTCCTTCACACAAGCTACACATAAGAGACTTAGACCACTGACAAGTCACACTAACAAGTGACAGTGGCACTGACAAGTGACAGTGACACTGACAAGTGACAGTGACACTGACACTGACAAGTGACAGTGACACTGACAAGTGACAGTGACACTGACAAGTGACAGTGACACTGACAAGTGATAGTGACACTGACAGTGACAGTGACAGTGACAGTGACAAGTGACAAGTGACACTGACAAGTGACACTGACAAGTCACAATGACAAGTGACACTAACAAGTCACAATGACAAGTTATACTGACAAGTGACAATATACATGAAAGTGGGAAGGGGAGGAGAGTGGTAGAACAGCAGTGGTGAAGGCGACGGGAGCAGTGGTGGTGGCAACAACAGCAACACTTGGATCTTTTCCTCCTGCTTGCCTCCATCACTCTCAAGGCTTCATCAAACATGTTTGGCCACATTCGACATATAAGATACTAAGTCTTGATGTTGAGAACCTCTTCACTAACGTCTCTCTTGATGATCTCAGTTTTCTGTGTGAAGGCCACTGAAGGGTTACTTCATCTCCCTATACTTGCTGATATCTTTTTTGATCTTATTCACCTTTGGAGTCCAACTTTTTTTTTTCTTTTGAGTTAAATTTTATTCCCTAAATTTTGGTGTTGCTATGGGCTCTCTACTATCCCCTTTTCTTGCTAACCTTTATATGGAGAACTTTTAAAAAAATAAACTTACATAAAAGGGCGATTTTGGGGACCATCGTAACTCGAGGTACCACTGTACGTTCACGTGCGTAGCTGACCGAATATTTTGAGAAAAAAATAAATTGTTCTTTTTCTTTAAAATGAAGAGTGCATTTTGTTTGTCATTCCCACATGTTGTAATACTGCACACAATGAGTGCAACTCAGGCTTATCATGGCAAGGTTAAAAGCATTTGAAAAAAAACGTAGATCTACGTTCGGGGCAGTACGCACGCGAACGTATATCTACGTTTGGACAGTTTAAGGGTTAAAAGCTGAATAAAAATCTAACCCTGTGGCCCCTCAGAATCTTGACTAAGAAATTTTCATTCTTCACAGCTCATTCTCTTGCCTTGGCTGCCCTCCTGATTTTATAAACTCTGACAACTCACAAGCTAAATGGACTTTCTTCTCTCCTAAACTCTATTATGCAAAATCTCTTGTTCCCCATTTCCGGTCTCCTAAATCTTGACAATAGCCTCTGTCCTTCAGACATTAAACTTGTTTTTTTGCTAAACTAATATCCTTTGTAGAAATCTAGTTCATAACTCTCCTCCTGTCACTGATCTGTCTTTTTGACAGATCACGAAAGAAGTGTTAGACTTGCCAACAAATAATTTTTTTTTTCTGTCATGTTAGAGATCACAGTCATCCTATTAAATGGACCTCTGCCAAAACTGTCTTCCCTTCTTAAATGCCATCTTGTTAAATTATTATTATTATAATCAAATAGAAGCACTAAACCACAGGGGTCATACAGCGCTGCAGGTTATTGCAGGATGCAGGGAGAATGGGTTGTAAGAGGGAGATGGATGATTAGTAGGGTATGGAGTGCAGCAGGACAGTGGATAGTGCAGGGATAGAGGGTAGCAAGAGATCGAGGTAGAAGGGACTGAGGGAGGTGCTAGAGGTATAATCTTCAGAGTTTGTGTAGTAAGTCAGTTTCTGACAAAAAGTCAACGAGAGAGTCAGGATTAAAGGAGGGTCCATCAGCAAGAAGGGAAGGTAAAGAAAGGGCCGCAGAGCGAAGACGCCGTTGGAGGTAAATTCTGCGTGCTCGTTGATAAAGTGGGCAGTCCAACAGAATATGTAAAACAGACACTGGAACCTGACAATGCTCACAGAGAGGGGCAGGGAGCCTCTCCATGAGATACCCGTGAGTAAGACAAGTGTGGCCGATGCAAAGACGGGAGAGTGTAGTCTCCCAACCTCGACATTGGTGACAAGAAGAAGGCCAGAAACCTATACTCGGTTTAATAGAATGAAGTTTGTTATTTAGCAGGTCAGACCAGCGTTGTTGCCAACGAGTGTGAAGGTGGGTAGCAATGACTGCAAAATAGTCCGTGAAAGGAACACCTCTATATGAAACTGGAAAGTCATGTACTGCTGACCGCGCAGCAATGTCTGCCTGTTCATTGCCCTGTACGTCAACATGACCAGGGACCCAACAAAAAACAATATCTTTGTGCTTGCTAGAGATACGGTGTAACCAAAGTTGGATACGAAGAACTAGGGGGTGAGGTGTATCAATTTTACGGATAGCCTGTAAAGCACTAAGGGAGTCTGAAACGACCACAAATGGTGACACAGGCATAGATGCAATACGGATAAGTGCCACAAGAATGGCATACAATTCAGCCGTAAATATGCTAGCCGAGGGTAACAGATGGCCTCGCACGACGCTGTCCAGAAACACTGCTGCGAATCCGACGCCATCAGACGACTTTGAACCATCAGTGTACACTGCAATGGCATGGGAATGAGAACGGAAGTGGTCTAGAAAAACAGAGCGAGAAGCTGCCGTAGGTAGTTGGGCTTTCGCGCAAGGTAGAGAAATAGAACAGACACGGACAGCAGGAACTTCCCAAGGGGGTAGGGGAAAGTGAGAGGCCACATGAACATATAAAGGCGGTAGATGAAGGGAAGACGAGTGAATGTAGACGAAGAGAAAAGGGACGAAGTAAACAGGGGCGACAAACAAATAACGAGCGTCTACTAACATCTGTGACAATCCTATACATGGAAGGATTGTGGAGGTCATGAGAGCGAACATAATAGCGAATGCAATGTGCATCGCGACGATCGGACAAGGATGGAATGTTCGCTTCTACATAGAGGCTCTCAACAGAGGGAAGAACGAAATGCACCAAGGCATAAGCGTAATCCCTGGTGATGGATGGGATTAAGGCTGGAAAGAGTAGCAGGGGAGGCCGCTGAATATATCTGGTCACCATAATCGAGTTTCGATAAAATTAGGGCTGAATGCAGGTGAAGGAGAGTTCTACGATCAGCCCCCCATGAAAGATGTGCGAGGGTTTTAAGGAGGTTCAGCCGGCTGTGACAAGTTGCCTTCAGAGAGGTAATGTGAGGTTTCCAGGACAATCTACGGTCAAACAGGAGGCCGAGAAACCTGACCTTATCACGTTCTGGGATACGTGAGCCGTATAGGTACAATGGATGATCAGAGACCACTGAACGTCTAGTAAACGTAATTTGATGAGTTTTGCCACTAGAAAATTTAAACCCGTGCGTGGTGGCCCAATCGGAAACCCGGTTAATGGCATGCTGGAGAGAAACTGCAATGAGGTGGCAGTCAGCACCCGCACAAGCTATAGCAAAGTCATCCACATAAAGCGATGACCAAATATTTGATGGGAGAACAGATGCCAGATTATTTATAGCAAGCAGAAAGAGTGTTGTGCTCAGAACACAACCTTGGGGGACACCTTCAGCTTGGACAAAATCCGGGGAAAGCTCATTACCAACCCGGACACGAAAATGTCTTTCAGTTAAGAAGGCCTTAAGGAAAAATGGTAGATTGCCTCGGAGGCCTAAGGAGTGGGCCTGGGCCAAGATATTATACCTCCAAGTTGTGTCATAAGCCTTCTCAAGGTCGAAAAAGATGGCGATAACCGATTGGTTATTAGCGAAGGCATTTCGAATATACGTATCTAAGCGCAGTAAGGGGTCAATGGCAGAACAGCCCTTACGAAAGCCATATTGACTGGTGGAGAGACTATTGTGCATCTCTAAATACCACATCAAACATCTATTAACTAGACGTTCCATCACCTTGCAAACTGCACTGGTAAGTGCGATGGGACGGTAGTGGGAAGTATCACGTCCCGTAGTACCCGGTTTGCGAAAAGGGAGAACAATAGCAGACTTCCACAGCTGGGGAAGAACTCCTTGCGACCATATAAGATTAAAGAGTCGTAAGAGGACAGTAAGAGCAGACTGATGTAAATGCTGTAGCATACGAATATGTATGCCGTCTGGCCCAGCTGCCGATGATCGGCAAGCAGTGTGTGTTGCCTCCAGTTCTTGAAGGGTAAAAGGCACATTATAAGATTCTTCTCTGAGAGAAGAAAAATCTAAGGGCTTTAACTCGCTGGCAGACTTAGAAGAAAGGAACGAGGGGCATAGATGGAGCCCCTGAGAAATGCGGACGAGATGATTACCAATTTCAGTGGCAACGGCAAGAGGGTATGCTAATCGACACCGGCAACCTGGAAGAACAGGAGCCGGGTTGGGGGAGAATTTACCACTCAATTTCCGCACTTTCTTCCAGACTGCATTCATTGAGGAAGCCGAAGTGACAGTAGAAACGTAATCTCACCAGCAAGTGCATTTAGCATCACGTATGACACAGCGAGCAATTGCTCTCTTCTGCTTAAAATCAAGGAGTCCTCTGTGGTTCTGTTATACCGATACCTGCCCCACGCAGCGCTTTCAAACGTACTGCCCGAGCACAAGCAGGAGACCACCAAGGCTAGGATAGAATGTGAAGCTGCTGTGAAGACGGAGGACGAAAAAGAGATGTATACCCTCATCAATTGAGGACGAGGAAGGAACCTCATGAAAGGCAGTAAGTTGTGCGTAAGGTTCCATTTCGCCCGGTCAAATTGCAGCGTGGGCTATGAGGAGGTGGAAAATACAGAGGGGACTTAAGGATGATTGGGAAATGATCGCTGTCATGTAAGTCCGGGAGGACAGACCAGGTGAAGTCAAGGACAGTTGAGGAAGAGCAGATGGAGAGATCGATGCAGGAGAAAGAATGAGTTCGAGGATCAAAATGGGTAGGAGTACCCGTATTTAAAACATGGAGGGGGAGAGAAGCAAGAAATGCCTCCAACTGAATGCCACGGGAGTCACAGTGCGACCCTCCCCAGAGAAAATGGTGTGCGTTAAAATCGCCAAGTAATAGAAGGGGTGGTGGCAAGGAAGAAACCAGAAAATCAACATCTGGGATAGACAATGCTCGCGAAGGGGAGAGATATAAAGAACAGAGTGTATACCACTTATTCAAGTGGATACGGGCTGCAGTGTAATGTAGAGAAGAATGAACATAGAGCTGACGGTATGGAACACCAGTGCGTATAAGAAGAGCACTTTCGTTAAAGGTTCCATCGGAAAAAGGATCCAATGAATATAACAAATCATAGCCTGAAAAGGGCCGGATAACAGAGGATTGCAATTTGGGTTCTTGAAAACAGACACCAACAGGAAAAATCTGGGAGAGCAACACCTGAATTGTTATTCACACAAAAATAGAAGATTTACTGTTATGCAGGCTATGGCATTACTGTAATAATTGTATAAATAATGTCAACCCATTCATGACTGCGTATTAGCCTGGCCAGTTGGACACGTATTGACAGTGACGTTATTTATTTACTTTGAACATCAGCAATAATTGAACATTTCCGCTAATTTGAGCTCAATTTCAAGGTACTACTTTTCTTCATGAAACCAAACAGTCATCTCTATTTCTGTAATGTGTCTTCCATTCTATCAAATGAGACTAAGAAAACGAGAATACAACCATAAATACCATACGAAAATACACCTCAAATTCGGCATTTTAAACCAAAAACACGGTCAGATTTTTTTTTTCTCATTATGCTCTGCGTGCTGCAGGATTTTTTATACTGCGCACACTGACCATGAACACCCATTCTCTCACATGTGGGTCTACCAGCTTTCTCCCGCTAGATTTGAAGCCACTTTAATTTTGGCGTATTAATACGGCACCAACACTGGCTTGTAAGCCATACTAATATGACACTGATAGTGAAAGGGTTAAAGGCTGATGAACATTTTAGAATAGAAAACACAATTTTCGCCGATACACGTTTTCACACTGGCAAGCTCATTGGTTGTCTTCTCAGTGCTTCAACTAATCTTTACTTTTATGGACAAATTTGGATTTAATGGACAAAATACAATTAATCTAGAACTGTCATTGTTGCAGTCCAAAGGGTAAATTTATTTTTAGATTGAATGGACTAAGTCTGTTAAACTGAGAATTGCCTTCTACTCTTACGATCATGGAAAATTATTCTTGTAATTCAGCTTTAATTGACATTCCTCTTCCCTTCCTTATAAGTCCATTAAATCAATAATTTTTGTAATTCAGCTTAAATTGACATTCCTCTTCCCTTCCCTTATAAGTCCATTAAATCAAAGGGTCACCATACAGCAAAAAGACTTAACACGGGCCGAGATCAAGGACGTAAAAAAGAATGAGGCGAGTACCTAATTATGCTTGTGTACAGTATAAAGATGTTGGAGAGTGGCACACCAAGTTCTCAGCTATGCTAGGCTGGAGTATATAACAAGCTTTGTCTATATTCGAGGTTTGAAGATATAATGCAAAATAATCAGGGTCCAGCTGGAGGACTTCTCTCAGCAGGAATGTGGTGGTGGAAGAGAACAGTAGAAGAAATTGTTCATAGTAGCTCAAAAGGTTGTAACAGCAGTTTGAAAAATATTTTGTAGAGTTCCATTAGATCAGTTAGTAAACTAGTGCTATGATGAGGGAGATGATGGGAGAATGATAAAAAACGAGTTTCAGTTTCATGACTTGAGAGTTTTCTGAAGTACTATTATGTTGGTAACCGGTTCAGCACTGAAGAGCAAACTCCACTTTACTGATGGCATCATGAATTGCCTCCAAGATTAATTCCAAAATTAATATACAGTGGTACCCCGAGTTTCATACTGCTCCCAACTCGAACAATTATGTAAGTGTATTACTTTAAGTACTTTTGTAAGTGTATTTTTGGGGGTCTGAAACGGACTAATCTAATTTACATTATCTCTTATGGGAACAAATTCGTTCGGTAACAGCACTCGAACAGCCTTCTGGAATGAATAAAGTATGAAACTCGGGGTACCACTGTACCAGGGAAAACAGTGCTCCCTGGCGGAGCATAAAAATCATTTGAGCCATAAGTCAAAATTCCTCTTCTCCATTTCCTCACCCACCACCTAGCCCAACAAGGAAACTTAGACCCCAGGGGTACTAGAAATACACAAGAATTATTAACTTTTGTAGCATCCATAAAACCAAGAGCATTATTTTGTACTAAAGCCAAAGTGACCCTAGTCAATAAAAATCCTTGACTGAGGTGGGTAAATAATGAACCTCATTTTCAGAGGTCTCCATGTATTGCAAATACATGGGGAAAGTTCCAAGTTAGTTTTACAACAATGATTACACTGGAATGGAAATTGTTGTTATATATAAAAAAACCTGAATGGGTAGTAACCATAGTCGTGACTACCCTGACATGGAAAGTCCCAGCCAGTGTGGCCCATGGCATTCATTCCCCTCCCCACCAATAAAGGTGGAAACCCACAAAGGGTAGGATTGGGAATTTTTTTACTTTTAAACTATTTCATTCTACAGTTATGAGTCAGATAAAAAGTATACATTATGTTGCAATATAATATATTGCATTACCAATATAATCATAAAATAATGCTAAACCCATATGGGTCATTCAGCGCTGCATAATTTTTTTAATACGACAACTGTCTTCTACCGAGGCAGGGTGACCCAAAAAAAAAAAAGAAAGAAAAAAAAAGAAAAAAACTTTCACAAACACTCATACATAATCACTGTCTTTGCAGAGGTGCTCAGATACGACAGTATAGATGTCCCTCCAAACTGCCAACATCCCAAACCCCTCCTTTAAAGTGCAGGCATTGTACTTCCCATTTCTAGGACTCAAGTTCGGCTAACCAGTTTCCCTGAATCCCTTCACCAAATATTAACCTGCTCACACACCAACAGCTCGTTAGGTCCCAAAAACCATTCGCTCCATTCACTCCTATTTAACACGCTCACGTACGCTTGCTGAAAGTCCAAGCCTTCCCCACAAAACCTCTTTTACCCCTCCCTCCAACCTTTTCGAGGACGACTCTACCCCACCTTCCTTCTCCTTCAGATTTATCACGGTCTCCAAGTCATTCTACTTTGTTCCATTCTCTCTAAATGACCAAACCACCTCAACAACCCCTCTTCAGCCCCTTAACTAATGCTTTTAGTAACTCCACACCTCCTCTTAATTTTCACACTACTACTACTACTACGAATTCTCTGCATAATATTTACACTACACATTGCCCTTAGACACGACATCTCCACTGCCTCCAGGCTCCTCCTCGCTGCAGCATTTACAACCCATGCTTCACACCCATATAAGAGTGTTGGTACCACTATACTCGTACATTCCCTTCTTTGCCTCCATGGATAATGTTTTTATCTCCACAGATACCTCAATGCACCACTCACCTGTTTTCCTTCATCAGTTCTATGGTCAACCTCATCCTTCATAAACCCATCCGCTGACAAATCAACTCCCAAATATCTGAAAACATTCACCTCTTCCATACTCTCTCCCTCCAATGTGATATCCAACTTTTCTTTATCTAAATCATTTGAAACCCTATCACCTTACTCTTATCTATGTTTACTTTCAACTTTCTACCTTTACACACCCTCCCAAACTCATCCACTAACCTTTTCAACTTTTCTTTAGAATCTCCCAAAAGCACAGTATCATCAGCAAAAATAACTGTGTTAATGCCCATTTTGTATTTGATTCCCCATAATTTAATCCCACCCCTCTCCCCAAAATCATAGCATTTACTTTTTCACAACCCCATCTATAAATATGTTAAACAACCATGGTGACATTACACATCCCTGTATAAGACCTACTTTTACTGGGAAGTCATCTCCCTCTCTCCTACACACCCTAACCTGAGCCTCACTATCCTCATAAAAACTTTTTACAGCATTTAGTAACTTACTACTTATTCCATACCCTTGCAACATCTGCCACATTGCTCCCCTATCCACTTTATCATATGCCTTTTCTAAATCTATAAATGCAATGAAAACTTCCCTACCTTTATCTAAATACTGTTCACATATATGTTTCAATGTAAACACTTGATCTACACATCCCCTACCCATTCTAAAGTCTCTTTGTTCATCTGCAATCCTACTCTCTGTCTTACCTCCAATTCTTTCAATAATAACCTTACCATACACTTTACCTGGTATACTCAGTAAACTTTTTTTTTTTTTCAACAAGTCAGCCATCTCCCACCAAGGCAGGGTGACCCAAAAAGAAAAATACTTTCATCATCATTCAACACTTTCACCTCACTCAAACATAATCACTGTCTTTGCAGAGGTGCTTATATACTACAGTTTAGAATAGTCCCTCCAAACTATCACTATCCCAGACCCCTCCTTTAAAGTGCAGGCATTGTACTTCCCATTTCCAGGACTCAAGTCCAGCTAAATCTATAATAACCCATTTCCTGAATCCCTTCACTAAATATTACCCCTGCTCACACTCCAACAGCTCGTCAGTTATGGCAGGAAAAAAGAGGTAATATATCTATAAATTCAAGAATTATATGAAGTAAAATAAGGGACGAATGTGAAAAGCGAGCTATACTAAGTATTTATGTACCTGGAGAAGAGAGGAGTGTAGAAGAAAGAGATTTTGGAAGATGTTAGCAAGTGTTAGGGAGTTCTGAACCAAGTGAGAGAGTAATTGTGATGGGGACCTAAATGCTAGTGGGAGAAACTGTTGAAGAGAGATACTATAAATTTATTTTCAAGCAACTTTAATTAGTGCCAATTGTTCTCATGGCATTCATCAATTTCTTTGTACAAACACATACGTCTTCACACTGAGGCAAGATAGACCAGCAACAAACTAAATTCTCTCAAATTCATAAGAAAAATATTCTAATGACTTGTTAGAAATATGCTACTCACCACTTTTTAATACCCATGATATTTGTGAGAAAATCAAGACACTATAGGTAGTGCAGCCACACGACTAAATATTTCTAAAGTTTACAATACATTAACAAAACTAAGAATACTATACATGAACTAACAAAATGTACTATGGATGTAGAAGCCTTCTGATATCTGACTGAGCAACGAACTGAAGCTCACCTAATTTTTTTTAACACGTTAGCCGCTCTCCCACCAAGGTGGG
>WNWK01021154.1:0-34520 GCA_009830355.1 Cherax destructor | reverse complement strand
TCTTGATATGAAGCCAAGGATTCTGTTGGCTTTTTGCGAACACTTATGCACTGCTGTCTTTTCGCAATCAGTAATATTAAGATCTACATTATTTAGTTTATATGTGGCATGGTTATTGTCCTGTCCAATATTTAGTACTTTGTATTTATCTATATTAAACTGCATCTGCCACTTCTCCGACCACTGCATCAGTCTATTCAAATCTTCCTGGAGTGCTCTAATGTCCTCATTTGAATGAATTGGACGGCCTATTTTGGTGTCATCGGCAAACTTGCTTATGTCGCTATTTATTCCCTCATCTATGTCGTTTATGTAGATTGTGAACAACAAGGGGCCCAATACTGACCCCTGTGGAACACCACTTGTGACGCTTCCCCACTCTGATTTCTCCCCATTTATGCAAACCGTCTGCTGCCTATTTGTCAACCATGCCTCTATCCAGAAAAAAATTTCTCCTCCTATTCCGTGTGCCTTAATTTTCCTCAATAGTCTCTGATGTGGATATACAGATAAGTGATGATTTCAGGATTCTTCGGTATTGCGTGTTGTCTTCTTGGCGATGAGTCTTGCGTTTCTGTAGTTGATTAAATGGTTGAGTGAATATCGGTGTTGAACACAGGCATTCCTTGAATCGTCAGATCTGCCTGCGTACTGGTGTTCTGAAATACGTGTTTGGAGGTCTCTGGATGTTTCGCAGACGTATAATTTGCTGCAGTCATTACAAGGGATTGTGTATACCCCTGCAGTGGATTGAAGCTTGTCCTGTCTGTTACTGGTAATGTACTTGATGGTGGTGGATGTGGAGGTAGATTCTTGGAATGAGGTATTGGAAAAAATGTTGGAAACGTGTTTGGCAATGGAGTTGGTGGGGAGGACTATGTATCTCTTCTCGGCAGTGTCTTCTCTGGGTGTGTTGAAGATGTTTAATGCCCGTCGTCTGCAGTCTCTAATAAAGTGACTAGGATAGTGAAGTTAAGAAAAAAACTTGCTCAATAAGGGAGCATTCTTCCTCAAGGAACTCACTGCTGCAGATTCTTAGTGCGCGAAGGAAAAAGCCTATAATTACACCACGTTTAGTTTTGGTGTCATGGTGAGAATAGAAGTGGAGAAGATCGTGTTGGTTGATTGGTTTCCTCTCCTTGATGTTCTTCTCTGCAAAGCTGACCATGAACTTCGTTTTAAAGTCTATCGAAAACATACCAACCAACACGATTTTCTAATCTTCTACTCTCACCACGACACCAAAACTAAACGTGGTGTAATTATAGGCTTTTTCCTTCGCGCACTCAGAATCTGCAGCAGTGAGTTCCTTGAGGAAGAATGCTCCCTTATTGAGCACTTTATTAGAGACTGCAGACGACGGGCATTAAACATCTTCAACACACCCAGAGAAGACACTGCCGAGAAGAGATACATAGTCCTCCCCACCAACTCCATTGCCAAACACGTTTCCAACATTTTTTCCAATACCTCATTCCAAGTATCTACCTCCACATCCACCACCATCAAGTACATTACCAGTAACAGCCAGGACAAGCTTCAATCCACTGCAGGGCTATACACAATCCCTTGTAATGACTGCAGCAAATTATACGTCTGCGAAACATCCAGAGACCTCCAAACACGTATTTCAGAACACCAGTACGCAGGCAGATCTGACGACTCAAGGAATGCCTGTGTTCAACAACGAAATTCACACAACCATTTAATCAACTACAGAAACGCAAGACTCATCGCCAGAGAAGACAACACTCAATACCGAAGAATTCTGGAATCATCACTTATCTGTATATCCAACAACTTCAACCAGAACAACGTCTTCTACAACATAGCTGAACCTATTGCCAAGAAACTTCTTCATCGCTTTCCCACATAAATCTTAAGAATGGAACACTGCAGAAGGTCTACTCATATACTTGTCTAAACTCTTTTTAAGTTACCCAAGGTTTTAAACTACCCCCCTACTTTGAAGACTGTCACATGCAGCATTCTCCACCTGACCCAGCATTCTCCACCTGACCCAGCATTCTCCACCTGACCCAGCATTCTCCACCTGACCCAGCATTCTCCACCTGACCCAGCATTCTCCACCTGACCCAGCATTCTCCACCTGACCCAGCATTTTCCACCTGACTAAATCGTATAAATACTCATGTATCTTTCACACAGGTAGATCTGTTTGTCTCGATAAAGCCCACTGTGTGGGCGAAACGTTGTCGATAAAGGATCACATTATACTGCTTGTGTTTAGTTTTCCACTACTACTAGTACAACTACTACTACCACTACTACTAGTACAACCACTACTACTAGTACAACCACTACTACCACTACTACTAGTACAACCACTACTACCACTACTACTAGTACAACCACTACTACCACTACTACTAGTACAACCACTACTACCACTACTACTAGTACAACCACTACTACCACTACTACTAGTACAACCACTACTACTAGTACAACCACTACAACTAGTACAACCACTACTACTAGTACTTCCCTCTAGCAGCTTGCTACTATATATACTCGTTGTATTAGGACTAAAGTTTTTCCATAATTACTACTAAAAATATTAAAAATAAAAATAATAATAATCATCATCATCATAATAATAATAATAATATTAATAATAATAATAATAATAATAATAATTACTACTAAAAATATTAAAAATAAAAATAATAATCATCATAATAATAATAATAATAATAATAATAATAATAATAATAATAATAAATAATAATAATAATAATAATAATAATAATAATAATAATAGCATCTCACCTGGAGGGAAGTTGGGGGGTCTGTAGTTGGTCTTATAGAAGAGGAAGATCAAGACGGTCACAATCAGGGCTACTGTCGTCCACATCTCTGCTCACTGTAAATCATGAATACAAAATGTTATGAAACCCATAAACCAAAGTAAAAGTGAAGGAATACTTAATATTACCCACCGCCATCTTTTTCAACAATTTAAATGTTAGAGCAAAACACTGAAGGTGCGAGGCAGTGTGGTCATCTACTGTACATAAATATTAAGTAATCTTTGGTCATCTACATAAATATTTAGACGAGTTTAGTCGTTTACATAGAGAGGATAATAAGAAGGCACAACACATAAGAACATAGGGAAGAAGGAACACTGCAGCAGGCCTACTGGCCCGTGTGAAGCAGGTCCAAGCCACCCACCGGCGCAAGCCTAGTCAGGGCAAGTCACATCCACTCAATAACGGAGCTCGGCATCAGACCCATCAGCACAAGCTAGTCAGGTCCATTTCACTCCCATCCACACCCACTCATGTATTTAAATAACCTATTTTTAAAAGTACACAATGTTTTAACTTCTACGACGGTACTCGGGAGTTTGTTCCACTCATCCACAACTCTATTATCAAACCAGTGCTTTCCTATATCCTTCCTGAATCTGAATTTTCTAACTTAAAACCATTGCTGCGAGTCCTGCCTTGGCTAGATATTTTTAGCAGGCTATTTACATTCCCTTTATTTATTCCTGTTTTCCATTTATACACCTCAATCATATACCCTCTAATTCTACACCTTTCTAGAGAGTGTAGATTCAGGGCCCTCAGTCTATTCTCATAGAAAAGATTTCTAATACATGGGATCAACTTGTCATCCTCCTTTGTACGTTTTACAGAGCATTTATATCCATTCTGTAATACGGTGACCAGAACTGCTCAGCATAATCTAACTGAGGCCTAACCAAAGATATATAGAGTTAAAGAACAACCTGAGGACTTTTATTATTTATGGTTCTTGATATGAAGCCAAGGATTCAGTTCGCTTTATTGCGAACACTTATGCACTGTTGTCTTGGTTTTAGATTACTGCTAACCAGAACTCCTAAATCCTTTTCGCAATCAGTAATATTAAGATCTTCATTATTTAGTTTATATGTGGCATGGTTATTGTCCTGTCCAACATTTAGAACTTTGCATTTGTCTAAATTAAACTGCATCTACCACTTCTCCGACCACTGCATCAGTCTATTCAAATCTTCCTGGAGTGCTCTAATGTCCTCAATAGAATGAATTGGACGGCCAATTTTAGTGTCATCAGCAAACTTGCTTATGTTGCTATTTATTCCCTCATCTATGTCGTTTATGTACATTGTGAACAACTAGGGGCCCAATACTGACCCCTGTGAACCACCGCTTGTGACGTGCCCCCACTCTGATTTCTCCCAATTTATGCAAACTCTCTGCTGCCTATTTGTCAACCATGCCTCTACCCAGAAAAAAATTCTACTATTCCATGTGCCTTAAGTTTCCTCAGTAGCCTCTGATGTGGAAAACCTTACTGAAGTCCATATACACAATATCATATTCACTAGCATGATCCACCTCCTCAAATACCTTAGTGAAAAAATTAGTAAATTCGTAAGGCAGGAACGCCGCTTTGTAAAACCGTGTTGAGATTCATTAATCAATTTATGCTTTTTATAATGGCTACGAATTTCTTTGGCAATTATTGATTCCATAAATTTTTCTACTATGGAGGTAAGGCTAATTGGTCTATAGTTCGAAGCTAAGGACCTGTCACCTGCCTTATAAATAGGTATTACATTTGTCATTTTCCACATGTTTGGCACTGTGCCAGATTGTATTGATATGTTGAAAAGATTAGCCAAAGGTTTGCTTAGTTCCTCTTTACATTCCTTTAAAACTTTTAGTTATTGATAAAAAAAAACACTTATAGAGGTGATGTGTTTTTACTTTCTTTCAAGTATTTTCTTAATTTTATCTTCAGAATGTCTTCTAATTACGTTTCAACTTTTAACTATTGTGTATCTTACATGGAGGAAGATTAGAATATTTTTTTTTGCATTTGTAGCAAATTATCAGTTACATTGAATGAAGTGAAATACTGAATTACAAGCAAAAGACTGAGAATTTCTCATATCTTTTGTTTTAAATTTCCATCACAATTTATTCCGTCGAATATGCAGAGTAAAAATATATTTTGCAATAAATCTGGGAAAATCAATCTGAATATAATGAAAAATATATATATATCATAGATTTTAAGTAATATTAAATAAATTTAAACTGATCTGTAATATAGCGAGTAAAATTAGGGTAAAAAAAATAGGTTAAGTTAGGGTAGATTAAGTGAGGTATCTATGTTAGATTTAGTCATAAGAATAAATATTTTAGAAATCTCTGCGTATTTTCAACGCTGAGTTCATAGATGAAGAAATTTTAACGATTTATGAAATAGTGAATAATCTAAAATACCCCTAAACTTAATAGACAAATCTTTTAAAATTGCCAGAAATAAAGTTTATGGTTCGACAGAGGACAAACATTCAACCAAGAATATATTCGCTCTCCATTACCATGGAAACCTTTTGATATACCTTCTCTACTTAAGAATTTTAAAATCATAGTTGTTTTTAAAAAATATTGATACTTTAAAAAAATCTGATTAAGAAATCCCCCAAAAGCTGATGGCTTGTGTGTAAGATTCCCAGTAAAAAAAAATTAATAAATTTTACTATGGTCAAACTGCAAAAAGTCTTGAAGTAATGTTACAGAAAAATAAATTTGGCATTAGAAATGATGAAGATTCTAATGTTCTTTATATTCATGTGAGAGATTTTAACCACCCAATTGATTTTCAAAAAGCCGAGAAATTTGAATCAAGCAAGTCTATAGTTGAGAGAAATATAATCGAATCAAGTTTCATAAAAAATAATATTGATTTTAATATAAATGGGTTGTGCAATTGATGGGTATCAAGATGGGTGGCGATCTTGCTTCTTAGAACCCTTTCAAAGATTTTTATGATATGGGACGTTAGCGCAATTGGTCTGTAGTTCTTTGCTATTGCTTTACTGCCCCCTTTGTGGAGCGGGGCTATGTCTGTTGTTTTTAGTAGCTGCGGGACGATCCCAGTGTCTATGCTTCCTCTCCATAAGATGTTAAAAGCATGTGATAATGGCTTCTTGCAGTTCTTGATGAACACAGAGTTCCATGAGTCTGGGCCTGGAGCAGAGTGCATGGGCATGTCATTTATTGCCTTTTCGAAGTCATTTGGCGTCGTGGTGATGTCAGAAAGGCATGCGTCTGTCAAATTCTGTGGCACTCTCATAAAAAAATTCATTTAGGTTTTCGATTTTCAGTCTGGTTAGTGGCTCGCTAAAAACTGAGTCATACTGGGACTTAAGTAACTCACTCATTTCCTTGCTGTCATCTGTGTAGGACCCATCCCGTTTAAGTAGGGGCCCAATACTGGTTGTTGTTCTCGACTTTGATTTTGCATAGGAAAAGAAATACTTTGGGTTTCTTTCAATTTCATTTATGGCTTTTTGTTCTTCCCGTGTCTCTTGATTCCTGTAAGATTCCTTTAGTTTTAATTCAATGTTTGCTATTTCTCTGACTAGTGTCTCCCTACGTATTTCAGAGATATTGGCCTCCTGTAGCCGCTCCGGTATTCTTTGCCTTCGCCTGTATAGGGAGCGCCTCTCTCTTTCTAGTTTGCATCTTCTCTTCCTTTTCCTTAAGGGAATTTGCCTTGAGCAAACCTCGAGTACCACAGAGTTAATTTGTTCTAGACATAGGTTGGGATCCGTGATGCTTAGGCAATCTTCCCAGTTTATATCATTTAGGACTTGGTTTACTTGGTCCCACCTTATGTTTTTGTTATTGAAGTTGAATTTGGAGAAAGCTCCCTCGCGGCTGATCATATTTTGTTGATCTGGGGCTCCCCGCATGCATGTCTGGACCTCTATTATGTTGTGATCTGAGTATATTGTTTTTGATATGATGACATTTCGTATCAGATCATCATTGTTGGTGAAGATGAGGTCCAGCGTATTCTCTAATCTTGTGGGCTCCACTATTTGCTGGTTTAAGGTGAATTTGTTGCAGAGATTTAAAAGTTCATGCATGTGTGAATTTTTATCTGAGCTGCCTCCTGGTGTTATCTCTGCTACCACATTGTTTGCAATGTTCCTCCATTTTAGGTGCCTGAGGTTGAAATCCCCCAGTAGCAAGATGTTGGGGGCAGGAGCTGGAAGATTTTCCAGACAGTGGTCAATTTTCAGAAGCTGTTCCTGGAATTGTTGGGACGTTGCATCCGGGGGCTTGTAGACAACCACGATGACTAGGTTTTGATTCTCGACCTTTATTGCTAGTACTTCAACTACATCATTTGAGGCATTTAGTAGTTCTGAACATATAAGTGACTCTGTGATATACAGGCCAACCCCCCCTTTTTGCCTGTTCACTCTGCCACACCTGTATAGGTTGTAGCCCGAGATCCATATTTCATTGTCCAAGTGATCATCTCTTATGTGGGTCTCTGTGAAAGCCGCAAACATAGCGTTTGACTCTGTAAGCAGTCCACGAATGTAAGGTACCTTGTTGTTTGTTGCTGGCTTTAGACCCTGTATATTAGCAAAGATGAATGTAGTTGGATTGGTGGTATTGGTGGTATGGGGGGGGGGTCTTTTTTTCCTGGCTCTAATATCTGTTGTAATGGAGAGGAGGCCACTGACTGTGATTCCACTCCAGAAATGCTTTCAGTATGTGTACAATTTCTGTCATTTCCTGCCAGCTTTTTTTCCTTCCTGACACTAAAAAACCTCTCTCTCCGGAGTGGCTGTGGCTACCCAGATTTTGCCATGGTCTGGATGGTCTGTGTCGCCTCGTACCCTTTAGGTGGTATGCCTGGCAATATAATTTATAGCACTGTCTTTCCTGAATTGATGTGTGGCACATTTCAGGGTGGAAAAACTTACAGGACGGGAAGTTGCATTTGCCTGTTTTCATATGGGCACGGCATTTTCTGGGGTGATCATAATTGCATGACCCATCTGATTTCCCAGATTTTCCATGCCTGCAGATACCAAGTGCATAGTATTCACATAGGCCTGGTTTCCGTTTGCCCTGGTTTTTTGTGACTGTGTTCCCCATTGGTGGGTGTGTTCCTGTCTCGTGTCTGCTTTCGTTACTGGTGCTAACAATGGAGTCTTCAACTTTTTCCGGTAATTTATCTTCAGTATTTCCCTGGGCATCCCCTTGTTTACTATCTACCGTGGTATTGCTAGTTTGTACCACTGTTTTGTGTGTGTTCTTGTCTACACCTGTTTCCCCATCATTTATTTCACTAGAGCTACTGTCCCTCTTCAGGTCACCATCATTTATTTCTCCATTCTTAAATATATTGGGTATCATTTCAACATCTATACCAGGGGCGGTCGCATCATCTGGCCCTGATTTTTTACTTTCCCAACTGTTATAGAAAGCTGTCATGTTTTTTATGAAGTCCGATTTGGTGTTGTCATCTTTTAATATCGATGTGATTTTATTCCACAGTTCGGTCTCATTTGGACATACCCAAAAACACTTCCCTTGTTTAATATCTCGGGTAGTAGAGTCTTGAATGCCTACACAAGGGGCGTGGCAGCATTTACCACAAAAGTTGCATGTAATCCATGCAGAGGAACGTTTGGTTGTTTGTTTGCATACTACACAGGGTTTCATGATTGATTTTTGTTGGTTGCTTTACTGTATATTCTACTAATAGGTTCCCTGAAGTGGTGATTCGTCTATTTATATCGTATCTATTTTATATGCATGTGTAAGTGGTTGGACAATCTTATCTCTTTAAGTTTTGTTATTGTTTGGGAAATTGATAAGGTCCCCTAAAACTCCGTCCGCTTATTGAATCCGGACAATGATACCAGTTTGAATCCAGTCAATGGTTCCCTTATTTCTTGGATCTGACGAGATCCAGTGCCACTTATTTAATGAATCCTGTAGGGATTGTCTGTGTTACCGAGACAGGCCACTGGAAGATGATTTAAACAGAGTAATAATGATCGGTATGGTACAAAAGTATAACTTGCGTGTTGGAGATAAAAACCGGTCCTTCTGGCAGCTCCTACTGTACGGCGGCCGTACCTCTGGCACCCTGTTTACTTCTGGCACCATGGTAAACCTCACCCCGCTTTAACACCTGGGTTTCCGTGCACTTATGATTCACTCTACTGGGTTTAGTTTTTGTTTTGTTTTTTCTACACCACAACACTGCTGTTTTTTCTATGATGACTTATAAGATCACTGGCACTGTTTTAAGGTTCTAGCACGTAAAGGAGACCGCGAAAAACACGAAAAACCACGGAGCAAGACGGACGCGTGTACAGGCCTCTGCTGACTATTTGTCAACCATGCCTCTACCCTGGAAAAAATTCTCCTCCTATTCCGTGTGCCTTAAGTTTCCTGAATAGCCTCTGATGTGGAACTCTATCGAAAGCCTTACTGAAGTCCATATACACATTATCATATTCAGTACCATAATTTACCTCATCAAATACCTTAGTGAATAAAATTATTAAATTCGTAAGACAGGAAACCTCCTTTGTAAAACCGTGCTGAGATTCATTAATCAATTTATGTCTTTCAAGATGGCTACGAATTGCTTCGGCAATTATTGATTCCATAAATTTACCAACTATAGTGGTAAGGCATATTGGTCCATAGTTCGAAGCTAAGGACCTGTCACCTGCCTTGTAAATAGGTATTACATTTGCCATTTTCCACTTTTCTGGCACTATGCCAGTTTGTAATGATATATTGAAAAAAATAGCGAAAAGTATGCTAAGTTCCACTTTACATTCCTTTAAAACCCTCGCAAACAGTTCATCTGGGCCTGGGGATTTGTTTGGTTTTAATATCTGTATTTGTCTGAGGACCATGTCACTAGGTAACCCAATAGTGTCTAGTTTACCATCGTCCTGTTCTACATAATTTATTATTTCTGGAATTTCTGGAAACACGTCATATTTGCAATCAACTCCACCTACCTGACCCATAGTTAGGTCATCCCAATTTAGCCCACCCATTTAATTTATCAGTTCCATAAAGTGGGCCAAGCAGAAATCTGGGACAGAGACTTGATTGCAGTTATCTGGGTAATTCTGTGATAAAAAAAAAAAAAAAAAAATCTGTGATATATTGAAACTAATTGATTTGTGATCGCTTTCCCCAAGCTCATCATTAAGCTCAAGATAATTAACTAGAGATTCTTTGTTGGCAAGAACCAAGTTGGTTCTGTCACAAACTGTTTTAAAAAGCAGTCCTGAGCCGTATCAAGAAAGTCACTAGACTCAAGATTACCTGTCATATTGTTCCAATCAATTTGTCTAAAGTTAAAATCTCCCATTAACACATCATTTTCATATCTAGACGCCTTATGAATGTCGTCCCATAGCAGCCTAACACACTCCCTTTCATGGTTTGGGGGCCTATAAATCATACTCAAAATTATTTTTTCACTTCCTTCGAGAAACTGTAGCCAAACAGATTCTGTGTCCGATGTTTCTAATCTTATATTTTGTCAAACACAGAAATTTAAATGACATCTATAGCCACTCCACCACCCTTCCTGTTGACCCTATCAGTGTGGAATAGTTTATAACCCTGTATGTTGCATTCAGAAGGCATTTCTCTATCTTTCAAGTTGAACCAGGTCTCCGGTGTTAGTGTGACTTTGTAAATGGTCCAAGTCGGACCGAAACGTCGTCGTAAGCTCCTCTCTTTTTTATATGTGCGGGTTGTGTGTGAATGTGTAATAATGTCTATATTACCTGCACTTACATGTAATCTCAGCTCATCTATCTTATTTCTTAGACTCCTACTATTTGTATAGTAAACCTTAAGGGAGCTAGTCACTCGTTGCCCTCTACTATATATCTTTATTTTTTGAGCAATTGCTTTGCCTTTACTAGCAACTTAATTTTTAATATTGTCAATTAAACATATCCCTGGGGTATTCTGGTAATATCTACTGATGTCAACCCTAGTACTGCAGCCTGATTCTTTCCCACAAACACCCATACCTTTATAATCTATCAGTTTAAATTCCTAGATAAGTCATCAATGACCCCCTCAATCGAATTGGCTAATACAACCACTCCAACCCCAGAGAGATGAACCCCATCCCTTGCATACATATCATGTTTGCCATAGAATTTGTCCCAGTTATCAATGAATGAGATTGCAAGTTCCTTGCAGTACCTGTCTAGCCAGCAATTTATTCCAATTGCCCTAGACATCCATTCATTGCCCACTCCCCTTCTAGGCAAGATGCTACATATGATTGGGATCCCTCCCTTAGACCTGACTACCTGACAGTAGCTCCTGTCTCCTGCCCTTCCCGATGTCATTTCCACTAGCACTAAGACAGATAATGGGCTTGTTCCCATTACCTGACATAATATCCAACCTACTGACTATGTCATCAACACTAGCTCCTGGGAGGCACACCCTCTGTCTGACCTTCCTATCTCTGTTACAAAAAGCACGGTGCATATATCTTACCTGAGAGTCTCCCACAATTAGAATATTCTTACCTTGATTAGCAGGGGAGTCAGTGGTACCTTTAACCTCACTAACCACTGAAGTACACTCGTCCTGGAGAACAGAGAATCGATTTCCTACCTTCACATCTTCTCTATTACTTCCTTATCTTCCTTCCTGAATTGTAAACCACTTGCCACTTAAAGCGGCTGTAACTCTTTAACTCACTGCTGGTATCTTTTTCCTCCTTACCAGCTCCAACCAAAGGTCAAAAATTAACAGTTACTTAATAAAAGCGTAAAACAACTGGTAGAGGAAGAAGCGGAGCTGACGGAAGAATCATGCAAATAACTTTACAAAATCTTTAAAGAGGGCTTTACAAAAAATGGACAGGTGCCTGAAGGAACTGTAGTCAGAACAGAACAACAGGTAATATTGAGCATCAACACCTGTTACAAAAAGGCAATATCTATAAAGTATAAACATCTCCAGAGAATACTAGAAGGCCTCCCCCTCTAGCATTCAGCCTGTTTCTGGCTTTTGTACCAAGTCAGTATTCTGGTTCAGTTATCCTTTAATATTATGATAAATTTTAATAGATTTTAATAGGATAGCAACTGATAGGATACTAACGAAATAAAAATTGAGACGTTTATTAACAAAGTTGTCTAGGTGGACGAAATCAAAGTAAATTAATTAGATATAATTTAGGAAATAAGTTCCTACACATCTCGCGTAGTGCAAAAGGAATTTGTACAGTAGTAGTATAGTGCTGAAGGCAGATTTCTTATCAGTATGACTCTTAAGTACCGTCTGGTACGTTGTTATCGAGTATAACAATAATACTAACATATACAAGCGTGTATGTGTGTATGTGCTCAAAGTTGTTTGTTATGTCTCACTAGGACTCGACTTAGACTTAAACAGTGACTGACTAAACGTCCTCACATAATCTATCTTCTTGACCAACAAGGCAACCAAAATAGCTTGCTTGAACAATAAGACGAATCATTTGTTAACAACAATAATTTAAGAAGCAGCAACACAGCGTCAGGAACAAGGAGACAAAATAACAACCCTAACTGGGGACCATCAGCAGATCCTCCATAAAAGTCATAAAACTCCCTTAATACTGAATCTAGGTTCAGCATAACCAAATCCCCGACTACGACGATGCGTAGATGCCACACAAAATAGGTCAGAAGCTATAGCTTTTGACCTGGGTTGACTTAGAGTGTCACTATGACAAACAACCTTAGTAAAACGTCAAAAATCACTAAGTCTGAACTATGCTCCGTGAACAGAGTTACACAGAGTTACAAGAAGTATGTTTTGACTCACCAGTGAAACCATACTCTACCAAAACAGAGTTTAAATAATGAACAAACATCCAGAGACGAGAGATCTCAGGAGAGATGGAGAGATAGGTGGTGGTCGAGCGATGACCAGCTGTGGAAAGAGCAATGCAGTTAGGACAATCTCCAAACTCAGGTGCGATCACGTTATTCTGCCATGGTACTCCAGCACAACGCCGGCAGGTAAACAAGCGAGGTGATAGTTAGCTAAGCAGTTTGCCAATGCAGACAGCCAACCACAACTCTGAAACATTAAGCACAAAATATGACCTCTAATATTTTTTAGTGTCTCTGTCACTAAAATAATATACGCCCCTCGTACTAGGGCAGCACACCAGTGTATCAGCATACTTGTAGATCTGCACACTGGGATGGTCAAGACAGTATAGTAGAGCATAACTCCATAAGGCTCCATAGTAGTGGAAAAGACTGCACAACATAGCAGGAGTCGTGTATGACAGGTAGGAGATAACATTCCACTCGAACATAGTGGTAGTGGAATGCGAGGCAAGTTTGGACATCTGTTACTGCAACAGCGTGTTGGAAAGCTTGAGTGGCCTAAAGGTGTGTAGTGGGGTGTGGTGGCTTTGGGTCTATGTACTGTGCCACTCATAGCAGGCTCTCACAGACCTCTGCTACCCCTCGTCAGCTACCCCTCTTCCTTTCTACTCATGCCATCGGTGTTTCTCAGATATTGAGTAAGTAAAGTTTATTTAGATATACACAAACACAGTTACATAGATTATCATACATAGCAGCATATGTGTAGAGAACCTAAGATAACCCAAAAAGTCAGACAGAGTGACTTATTTCCATTGGGTCCTTTTGTTACCTTATCGATATTACATTATAAAAGTTAAATGAGGTAGATAAGAGACCTAATAATGCTATCGTTACTATGATTTATATATAGGTTAAGTCAGTATCAGCAGAAGTGTATTCAAAGGTGATAGTGTGTGGAGTGTGCACTTAGTGTACGTGATAACAGTTGTCATGGTAACATGTGTGTAAGTGAGTTTGTTTGGGTACTTGTTCATCTACGTACAGCTGCACAAACACCCAAACATACACCCTCCCCTCCCTCCCCCTTGCCTTTCCCTCTTCTTTCCCTCTGCCGACAATCTCTCTTTTCTCTCTCTCTCTCTCTCTCCCCTCCCTCTCTCTCCATCTCTCTTTCCATCTCTCTCCCACTCTTCTCTTTCTTCTCCTCCCTCCCCCACCCCACACACACACACACACACACACACACACACACACACACACAAACAGCACACACATTACACTACCTAAAAATGGCGGCTCAGAAGGAAGTCAAGATTCAGAGGATCAGAAGACAATGGCTCGGGTGAGGAGGATTTGATGGAGGAGCAATGTTAAAGGATGGAACAAGAGGGAGGCAAACTAGGTGAGTTTGCTGCAAAAATGGAGAAGAGGATGGAGGCAAGAGGAAGGAAATGGGAGTCACAAGCCAAAGCCACAGAAGCCAAGTTAGGGCCCTAGAACATTAGGTAAATAGGCTGAAGCGAGTTACAGGGCTACTGACCAGAGGAAACATAGCATCAGAAGCAGGTACACCCTACTGAACGAGGAGCCAAACGGAAAAGAGACACAACTTATGCTACGGCCCTGTCAGTCCATCAAGAAGGGCGACACTGGCTATGTGCAAACGGGTCCCAGAGACACTTTGAGAGAGGCATTGGGAAGAGGAATGGGAAAAGTCATTATCTATCCATGGACTTCAGGAGAGCGAGTGGAGGACACACAATGAAAGACTGTAGGAAGAAAAACGGGAGATGGAAAACATCAAAGAAATAGGCGAGGAGGACATGAATGAGATAGTAAATTTTCAAAGAATATGGAGTATTCAAAGGAGAGAAAATGGCCGGTCAAGCTGATTTTCAGGACAGAAGCGGTGCGAAACAGGATCCTGCAAGAGAAAGCACGGCTGAGGGAATCGCAAACTTACAGCAGAACCAGATCAGAACGACAACATCTGAGGGACAGGACACAGAAGCGAAAGTGAGCAGGAGGAGAGATAAGGACAGAAACAGCAGAGGACAAAGATAGCAGGACAGAGCAACAAACGTAGGCACACACAGAGCCACCACTGGAACCCCACAACCAAACAAGCTATCCCAACACAAACCACAATCCACACCTACAACCCCCACCACACTAAACTGTAGAATCCCACAGCACACTTCCAGGTCCCCCACCTTCAGAGACCCCCACAGAACATAGTGGTGGAGAGGAAACTTAAGGTATGGTACACCAACGCTGATGGAAAACGAACAAGAGGGAGGAGTGGCACGAAAGAGTCAAAGAGGCATCACCGGACATCATAGCTCTCACAGAAACCAAGCTCACAGGGATGATAACAGATGCCATTTTTCCAACAGGGGACTCTCTAGAAAGGCGTAGAATTAGGGGGTGTATAAATGGAAAACAGGAATTAATAAAGGATATGTAAATAGCTTACAAAAATATCTAGCATAGACAGGACTCGCAGCAATGGTTCTAAGTTGGAAAAATTCAGATTCAGGAAGAATATGGGGAAGCACTGGTTTGGTAATAGAGTTGTGGATGAGTGCAACAAACTCCCGAGTACCGTCATAGAAGCTAAGACGTTTCGTAGTTTAAAAAAAAGTTTGGATAAATGCATGAGTGGGTGTGGGTGGGTGTAAGATGGACCTGACTAGATGTGCTACTAGGTCAGATGTGACTGTGAATGTGACTGACCTGACTAGGTTAAGGCATTGGCTAAAGCCGGTGGGAGAATTGGAACTGCCTCTTATGGGTCAGTAGGCCTGCTGCAGTGTTCCTTCTTTCTTATGTTCTTTTATTCTTATCAGATCCTGAGAAAAGACAGAGGGAACAGAGGGGTAGGGGGAATGCCACTGCTCATCAAAAAGCGATGAGAGTTTGACGAGCTGGAGAGAAGAGACGGAGGAGACGCAAGAGACAACATAATAGGAACACTTTAGTCTGGGGGATCCCAAGGTGGTAATTGCAGTGATGTATAACCCACCACAGAACAGCAGGAGTTCAATAGAGCAATGGTCGACACACTGACTAAAGTGGCCAGAAGAGCCCAAGCAAGCAGGTCAAAGCAAATTATGCAGCAACTGGAATCATTAGCTACTAGGCAAAGGGAAGAAGAGGAGGGAAGGAAAGTACAGAAGAAAATATAAATGTGAGGAGGAGAAAGGAGAGAGAGAGAGAGAGAGAGAGAGAGAGAGAGAGAGAGAGAGAGAGAGAGAGAGAGAGAGAGAGAGAGAGAGAGAGAGAGAGAGAGAGAGAGAGAGAGAGAGAGATTCACTATACATAAGCTTCTATTTTTTTATTGACGTCTGTATTTCAGCATGGTCAAGCAGCTGATCAAAACACACAACATAAATTCAACAATTATAGGGACTTTGTCCAAACGTTCCATTTTATCACAGTAGATCGAACATCACTGGACCATTTATTAACTGAACTGAAAGTTTATGAAAAAATATTCCGGTCCAATCACCTGTCAAAGAAAATCATGTTACGATTATTGTCCCACTATTAAGATACATGTATGTAAACACATAACAGTTGTTCGGGACTTTACAACCTCACATCTGCTCTTGCAGTTACTGATACAAAATATTTGCTGGTTACCAAAGTCTGGCAACAACCAAAAAATTAGCAAAATTCATTTATAGTCATCCGTTCCCAGGTGAATTTCAGGGTAATTACTTCCCAACATTTTTTCACATAGTTGTAGCCATTAACAAAGAGTTCAGACGAAGATTCAGTAATAGTGATTTAATTTCTCAATTGAATAAAGCTGAATTGATACGCATATAAACAGATGTGTGTAGCTTAGGTCAGTGTTTTCTGTTTACATTCCTTGGAAAAAAAGATCTAGAACAAGAGATTAAGTGTGTGTGTTTGTGTGTGTTTGTGTGCGTGTGTGTTTGTGTGTGTGTGAATGAGTGTGGTGTGTGTGTGAGTGTGTGTGTGTGTGAAAAGTGTGTGTGTTACTCACCTAATTTTGGTTTCAGGTGTCGAGACTCAGCTCCTGGCCCCGCCTCTTCACTGATCGCTACTAGGTCCTCTCTCTCCCTGCTCCATGAGCTTTATCAATACCTCGTCTTAAAGCTATGTATGGTTTTTGCCTCCACTACATCACTTGCTAGACTATACCACTTCCTGACTACTCTATGACTGAACAAATACTTCCTAACATCCCTTTGACTCGTGTGAATCTTCAACTTCCAATTGTGACCCCTTGTTTCTGTGTCTCCTCTCTGGAACATCCTGTCTCTGTCCACCTTATCTATTCCACGCAGTATTTTGTATGTCGTTATCCTGTCTCCCCTAACCCTCCTGTCCTCCTGTGTCGTCAGGCCGATTTTCCTTAACCTTTCTTCGTAGGATATTCCCCTTAGCTCCGTAACTAATTTCTTGACGTGCTTGACCAGGTGTGGGTTCCAAACTGGTGCTGCATACTCCAGCATGGGCTTGACGTATACGGTGTACAGTGTCTTCAACGATTGCTTACTAAGGTATTGGAACGCTATTCTCATGTTTGCCAGGCGCCCATATGCTGCAGCAGTTATCTGGTTGATGTGTGCTTCCGGAGACGTGCTCGGTGTTATACTCACCCCAAGATATTACTCCTTCAGTGAGGTTTGCAGTCTTTGGCCACCTAGCCTATACTCTGTTTGCGGTCTTCTTTGCCCTTCCCCGATCTTCATGACTTTGCATTTGGCAGGTTAAATTCGAGAAGCCAATTGCTGGACCACATGTCCAGCATGTCCAGGTCTCTTTGTAGTCCTGCTTGATCCTCATCTGATTTAATTCTCTTCATTAACTTCACATCATCCTAGGACTGACCCCTGTGGAACCCCGCTCGTCACAGGCGCCCACTGTGATACCTCATCACGTACCATGACTCGTTGCCTCTCTGTCAGGTATTCTCTGATCCACTGCAGTGCCCTTCCTGTTATACACGCCTGATCCTCTAGCTTCTGCACTAATCTCTTGTGAGGAACTGTGTCGAAGGCCTTCTTGCAATCCAGGAAGTGCAATCAACTCACCCCCTCTCTCGTGTCTTACTTCTCTTATTTTGTCATAAAACTCCAGAAGGTTTGTGACACAGGATTTGCCTTCCATGAATGAATTCGTGCTAGTTGTCTTTTATAATCTTGTTCCATTCCAGATGCTCCACCGCTCTCCTCATGATAATCTTCTCCATTACTTTCCATACTTTACACGTCAGTGACACTGGTCTATAGTTTAGTGCCTCTTTTCTGTCTCCTTTCTTAAAAATGGGGACTACATTTGCCGTCTTCCATACCTCATTTAGTTGCCCAGTTTCAAGGGATGTGTTGAAGATTGTGGTTAGTGGCACACACAGCGTCTCGGCTCCTTCTCTGAGGACCCACGGGGAGATGTCCGGTCCCATCGCCTTTGAGGTATCAAGGTCATTTAGCATCTTCTTCAACTCCTCAGTTGTGTGTATGTCATCCAACTCTTGATTGTATATTCCTTGTTAGTGTCCCCTTCTGTGCTGTCTTCCTAAAGTCCTTCCTGTCTCTACTGTAAATACTTAAATTTAGTGTTGAGCTCCTCACATACCTCTTGATCATTTCTTGTAAGATCCCCATCTTCTTTCTTCAGCCTGATCACCTGGTCTTTGACTGTTATCTTCCTCCTAATGTGGATATACAGCAGTTTCGGGTCAGACTTGACTTTCGATGCAATGTTGTTTTCGTACTGTCGCTGGGCCACCCTCCTTATCTGTGCATCCTCGTTTCTGGCTCTTTGACTAATCTCCTTATTTTTCTGGGTCCTTTGCTTTCTGTACTTTTTCCATTCTCTAGTGCACTTAGAATTTTGCCTCCCTACACCATCGGGTAAACCAAGGGCTCATTCTGGTCTTCCCATTATTTCGGTTGCCCTTGGGAACAAATCTCTCCTCTGCCTCCTTGCATTTTCTTGTTTCGTATTCCATCATTTCGTTTACTGACTTTCCTACCAATTCTCTGTCCCACTGAACCTCCTGCAGGAAGTTCATTATACCTGTGTAGTCCTCCCTTTTGTAGTTTGGCTTTTCCCATTCAACTCCTGTTACCCTCTCCACTTGTAACTCTACTATGTATTCAAAGCTCAGAACCACGTGATCACTAGCTCCAAGGGGCCTCTCATATGTGATGTCCTCAATGTCTGAACTGCTCAGGGTGAACATGAGGTCCAGTCTTGCTGGTTCATCCTCCCCTCTCTCTGGTAGTGTCCCTAACATGTTGATGCATGAGGTTTTCCAGTACCACACCCATCATCTTGGCTCTCCATGTTTCGGGACCCCCATGTGGCTCCAGGTTTTCCCACTCGATCTCCCTGTGGTTGAAATCGCCCATAACCAATAACTTTGCTCTGCTTGAGTGAGCTCTTCTGGCCACCTCGGCTAGTGTGTACACCATTGCTCTGTTGATCTCTTCATAATCCTCTCTTGGCCTCCTGCAGTTCTGTGGTGGGTTATACATCACTGCAATGACTACCTTATGTTCCCCAGACTGAATTGTACCTACTATGTAGTCCCTTTCTCCAATCTCGTCCATGCCTTCCATTTCCTCAAATCCCCATCGGTTTTTAATGAGTAATGCAACCCCTCCTTCCCCTCTGCTCCTTCTAGCTTTCCTCAGGATCTGATATCCCGGTGGGAAGTTTGCGTCTGTTATTGTCTCATTGAGTTTCGTTTCTGTGATGCTAAGATGTCTGGGGACGTCTCATTGATTCTTTCATGCCACTCCTCATATCATCATATTTATTCGTTATTGCAACTGCGTTTGTGTACCAAACCTTCAAATTCTTTTCTAAAACTGTGGTCCTGTGAGAATATTGGGGTTGAGGGGGGGAAGCCCTGGCAGGGGCCTATGGGGGGGTTGCGGTGGAGGTGGGATTTGTGATGAGGGGGGTGGGGGCAGAGTGCCAACAGGGGGTTGCTGTGGGGGTGGGGTTTGTGATGTGGGGCTTGGGGAAAGAGGGAACAGTGTGTGGGTTTTGGTTTAGATTGTTCAGTTGCATTGGGTTTGTCTTGGTTGGAGTCCTTCTGTGGGTGTTTCTGGAGGAGGGGGGTGTTTGCTCTTCCACCTGGGTCTGGTCGTCTTCGTCATTGCCTCTCGTTCCTCCTTTCTTCTTTGTGTGTGTGTCTCTGTCTTTACTGATATCCACTCACCTATACGTGGTTACAGAGGTCGATTCACACATCCTGGTCCCACAAGAAGCTGTGAATGGAACCCTGTAACCACTCAGTCACTGCAACCACTAACTACCTTATGTTCACTACACATCATTAAATTACCTTAGCTTCACTATACTACACATTATACAGCTACTTTAACTTCTGCACATCACTCAACTACCTTATCTTTACAACACATCACTCAACTATGTTATCTTCACTACATTACACAGCACTCAACTATGTTATCTACACTACTCTACACATCACTGAACAACCTTATCTTCACTACACTACTCAGAGATTCAGTGTTTTTTAATGAGGCAAAACAAAATTATAAACGAAAATTTCAGAGCACTGAATGAATGTCAAAACAGAGTTAGAATATTTAAATCATAATATCTTGGAAAAAACTTTGGATTTTTTTTTACATTCGAACATTTTGCAAAATGTTTCGAGGAAGAAATTATGCAGCAACTGGAATCATTAGCTACTAGGCAAAGGGAAGAAGAGAAGGAGGGAAGGAAAGTACACAAGAAAATATGAATGTGAAAAGGAAGGAGAGAGAGATTGACGATACATAAGCTTCTCTTTTTATTGTGTCGTGTATGGGTGAAGCAGCTAATAACAACAGAGAACATGAGTTCAGCAGTTACAGAGACTTGGTCTAAACGTTCCATTTCAACATGCTAGAATCGAAGGCCATTGACCCATTTATTAATTGAACTTCAAATTTATGGAAAAAAAATCAGTCTACTCCACCTGACAAAGAAAATCATCTTATGATTGACCCTCTATTTAGACACATGTATGTAAACATACAACACTTGTTCGGGACTTTACAACCCCACATCTGCTCTTGCAGTTACTGATACAAAATAATTGCAGGTTACCAAAGTCTGGCAACAACCAAAAAATTAGCAAAATTCATTTATTGCCATTCGTTCCCAGGTGAATTTCACGGTAATTACTTCGCAATTTTTTTCACATAGTTGTAGCCATTAACAAAGAGTTCAGACGAAATCTCAGTAATAGTGATTTAATTTCTCACTACAATAAAGGTATTTATTTTTTATTAACGCAGGTTTTCCTGGAGAATATTTGGACTTTTGGATCTTCGTTAATAATTAAAGGTCATGAATTGATATGCATATAAAGAGAAGTGTGTGGCTTAGGTCAGTGTTTTCACTTTATATTCCTTGGAAAAATGACCCAAAACATGAGTTTATTAAGTTTAAATTACTTTTTGAACATATGCGTGTGTGTGTGTGTGTGTACTCACCTAATTGTACTCACCTAATTGTGGTTGCAGGGGTCGAGACTCAGCTCCTGGCCCCGCCTCTTCGCTGTCTGCTACTGGGTCTCTGCTCTCCCTGCTCCATGAGCTCTATCATACCTCATCTTAAAACTATGTATGGTTCCTGCCTCCACTATATCTTTCTCTAGACTATTCCACTTCCTGACTACTCTGTGGCTGAAGAAATGCTTCCTAACATCCCTTTGACTCATCTGAGTCTTCAGCTTCAAGTTGTGTCCCCTTGTTTCTGTGTTCCCTCTCTGGAACATCCTGTCCCTGTCTACCTTGTCGATTCCCCGCAGTATTTTGTATGTCGTTATCATGTCTCCTCTGACCCTTCTTTCCTCCAGTGTTGTTAGTCCTATTTCCCTCAACCTTTCTTCATAGGACAGACCCCTGAGTTGTGGAACTAGCCTTGTCGCAAACCTTTGCACTTTCTCTAGTTTCTTTACGTGCTTTACCAGGTGTGGGTTCCAGACTGGTGCTGCATATTCTAGTATGGGCCTGACGTACACGGTGTACAGTGTCTTGAACGATTCCTTGTTTAGGTAACGGAACGCTAATCTTAGGTTTGCCAGTCGCCCATATGCTGCCGCAGTTATCTGGTTGATGTGTGCCTCCGGAGACGTACTTGGCGTTATACTCACCCCAAGGTCTTTCTCCTTTGCCGAGGTTTGTAGCCCTTGTCCACCTAGCCTGTACTCTGTCAGCGGTCTTCTTTGTCCTTCTCCGATCTTCATGACTTTGCATTTCGTGGGATTGAATTCGAGAAGCCAGTTGCTAGACCAGATGTCAAGCTTGTCCAGGTCTGTTTGAAGTCCTGCTTGGTCCTCTTCCGATGTGATTCTCCTCATTAATTTCACATCATCTGCGAACAGAGACACTTCTGAGTCTATCCCATCCGTCATGTTGTTTACATATACCAAGAATAACACTGGTCCTAGGACTGACCCCTGCGGTACGCCGCTCGTCACAGGCGCCCACTGTGATACCTCATCACACACCATGACCCGTTGTTGCCTCCCTGTGAGGTATTCCCTGATCCATTCCAGTGCCCTTCCTGTTATACATGCTTGTTCTTCCAACTTCTTTACTAATCTCATGTGAGGAACTGTGTCGAAGGCCTTCCTGCAGTCCAGGAAAATGCAATCAACCCACCCTTCTCTCTCTTGCCTTACCTCCGTTACTTTATCATAGAACTCTAGGAGGTTTGTTACACAGGATTTGCCTTCCCGGAATCCGTGCTGTCTGGTGTTTATTATCCTGTTCAGCTCTAGGTGCTCCACCATTCTTTTCCTGATGATTTTCTCCAGGACTTTGCACACTATACATGTAAGTGACACCGGTCTATAGTTTAGTGCCTCTTTTCTGTCTCCTTTTTTAAAGATGGGGACTACATTGGCCTTCTTCCATACATCAGGTATCTGCCCATTTTCAAGGGATGTGTTGAATATTATAGTAAGTGGCACACTCAGTACCTCAGCTCCTTCCCGAAGAACCCACGGGAGATATTGTCCGGACCCATCGCCTTTGAGGTATCAAGGTCACTGAGTAACTGCTTCACCTCCTCCTCAGTTGTGTGTATGCCCTCTAGCACTTGATACATCCCTTGTTGGTGATGCACCCCATCCTGTCTACCCAGCTGCCTTCCTTCCTCCACTGTGAATACTTCCTTAAACCTCAAGTTGAGCTCCTCACATACCTCTTGATCATTGCTTGTGAGTTCCCCATCTTCTCTCCTCAGCCTTATCACTTGGTCTTTAACTGTTGTTTTCCTTCTGATGTGACTGTACATGAGCTTCAGGTCGGACTTAACTTTCGATGCTATGTCGTTTCGTACTGTTTCTGGGCCTCCTCCGTACCTGTGCATACTCGTTTCTAGCTCTTCTACTACTCTCTTTGTTTACTTGGGTTCTTTGCCTTCTGTACCTTTTCCATTATCTGACACTCTGAGTCTTTGCCTCCCTGCACCTTTGGGTAAACCAGGGGCTCTTTCTGGCCTTCCCGTTTAATCTTTTTCCTCTGGGTATAAACCGTTCCTCTGCCTCCTTGCACTTTGACCCTACGTATTCCATCATTTCATTTATTGTCTGTCCATCCATTTCCCTTTCCCACTGAACCTCCTGCAGGAAATTCCTCATGCCTGTGTAGTTTTCTCTTTTAAAATCTGGTTTGTCTCTTTCGGTACCGTTTTCCCTCTCCACCTGTAGCTCTACAATGTACTCAATGCTCAGCACCATATGGTCACTGGCTCCCAGGGGGCTCTCGTGTGTTATGTCTTCAATATCTGAACTGTTCAGGGTGAATATAAGGTCCAGTCTTGCTGGTTCATCTTCTCTCTTTCTGGTCGTGTCCCTGACATGTTGGTGCATCAGGTTTTCCAGTACCGCATCCATCATCTTGGCTCTCCAAGTTTCTGGACCCCCATGTGGTTCTTTGTTCTCCCAGTCGATCTCCCTGTGGTTGAAATCGCCCATGACCAGTAGCTTCGCTCTGCTCATGTGCGCTTTTCTTGCCACCTCCGCCAGAGTGTCCACCATCGCTCTGTTGTTCTCATCATATTCCTCACCTGGCCTCCTGCAGTTCTGTGGTGGGTTATACATCACTGCAATGATTATCTTGTGTTCCCCAGACTGGATGGTACCTACTATGTAGTCCCTTTCTCTACACACCTCCATTCCTTCCATTTCCTCAAATTTCCAACGGTTCCTTACAAGCAGTGTGACCCCTCCTCCTCCCCGGCTCCTTCTATCTTTCCTCAGGATCTGATATCCCTGTGGGAAGATTGCATCTGATACTGTCTCCTTTAGTTTGGTTTCTGTGACAGCTATGATGTCTGGGGACACTTCACCTATTCTTTCATTCCACTCTTCATACTTGTTCATAATTCCGTCCGCGTTTGTGTACCAAACCTTCAACCTTGTTTCCAATACTGTGTCCCTGGGGAGATCTTGGTGGGTTGAGGGGGGTGTGGGTGGGGTGCCCATAGGGGGTTGCAGCATGGGTGGGGGGGATTGTATGGTTGGAGTATGGGTTGGTGGGGTGGAGTTTGTGGTGGGGGTGGGGGGTAGCTGTGATGGTGGGTTTTGGGTTGCTGGGGTGGGGGCAGTGGGACTGATGAGTGTGTGTCGTGTTAAAGGGTATGGTTGGCGTGGGGGTTTTGTGATTTTAGGTCCACCGTAGGTACTTCCAGTGTGTGTGTTTGTCCTGTTTGGGCTTGGTGTCCTCCGTATCTTGCTGTCTCCTCTCTCTCCTCTCTTCGCCTTCTTATCTGCTCCTTTCGAGCCTCCCTTTCTTCCTGCATTCTGTCCCGATCTAGGTATACATTCCGGTACCCCTGATTCGTCCTCAGCCGTGCTTTCTCTTGCAGGATCATGGTACGGGCTGATTCTGCTTTGAAGATTACCTTGAGAGGTCGATTTCTTTCCCTTGTGTACCACCCAATTCTCTGAAAATTTGTCACTTGGGACGTGTCTCCCCCTATTGCTAGCATGATACCTTCGATCCTTTCTTTCTCCTGTTTTCTTCTGTCGTGGGTGTCCCCTTCGACTTCCTTCAGGCCATAGATAAAGATCGACCTCTCCCTTTCCTCCTCCCACTGTGTCTCCCATTGCCTCGTCAGAGGTGCATTGGCCTCTCCCGGTGCTGTCATGGTTGTATCCCCTGTGTTCCTTTGTGTGTCCGGCCTGCTCAAAAGTCCCTGTCCGTTGCAGTGTATTGATGGAGTCTCCGCGTTTAGTGTGTCTGCTGCTTTGTCTGCCCTCTCGTGTTTTGTTACTGTGCTCTCATTCTTTGTTACTGTGGTGCTCCTCTTGTCCCTGTCTGCTTCTTCTATGTCCCTCTCGTGTGTTGTTAGTTCCCTGCTCATCTTGCTTTGGGCCCCACTTGTGTCTGCCAGTGTCTGTGCATGCAAGAGTTCTCCTTTTTTCTCCTCATTCCCTTTGGCTGAGTCTGTTTCTGGCCAGGTACTTTTGTCTCTATTCTGTGTCATTCCCTGCAGCTTCACTTCTGAGATCCGTATCTTGGCCTCTGCTTTTTTGACTTGCATTTCCCATTTTCTACTCTCCTCAGCTATCCTTTTCTCCATTCCCATGCTGATCACCAATATCTTCCTCTCCCATTCCTCTTCCCGTTTTTTGAATTCCTCCTCAGTGATCACCAATATCTTCCTCTCCCATTCCTTTTCCCTTGCGGTGTTTTCCTGCTCCCACAGTGGCCTACCCATATCGGCCATCGTCCTCCTTGTTGACACTCCTCTCCCTGAGCCGCCCATATTCCCACGGTGTGCCCTTGTGGATGTATTGGGAGTATCAGAAGAAGGGAGAAAGAAGAGGGATAGGGAAGGGTGTGAGGGAGAAAGGAGAAAGGATAGGGAAGGGGGTGAGGGGGAGAGAGATAGCTTAAAGATAGTGTGGGCGAGGGTGGATAGAGAGATAGAGAGGTAGAGGTGGAGAGGGAGGTAGAGAGTTAGAGAGATGGGTAAAGGGAGAGAGACGGAGGTATAGGGAGGGAGATAGAGGGAGAGGGAGGGAGAGGGGGAGTTAGAGAGAGAGAGATAGGGAAAGGGATAGAGAGAGGTAGGGAGAGGGAGGTATAGAGAGGGGGAGAGGGAGGTATGGACTACTCTCCTAATATTTTGCTAAGACAAGCCCAGAGAAGAGATAGAGGGGAGAGCGAGAGAGAGAGAGAGAGGGTATAGGGGGGGAGGGTATAGAGGGAGAGAGGGTATAGGGGAGAGAGAGAGAGAGAGAGAGGGTGCGTGTGTTGAGGAGGAATGGAGGGATAGAGGGTGTAGTGTTAGTATGGTAGGGTATGGGAGGGTCTGAGGGTGACCATCATATCAGGTTTCAGCCGTGTGTGTGCGTGTGTGTGCGTGTGTGTGCGTGTGTGTGTATGTGTGTGTGTGTGTACTCACCTAGTTGTACTCACCTAGTTGTGGTTGCAGGGGTCGAGACATAGCTCCTGGCCCCGCCTCTTCACTGGCCGCTACTGGGTCACTCTCCCTGCGCCATGAGCTTTATCATACCTCTTCTTAAAGCTGTGTATGGAACCTGCCTCCACTACATCGCTTCCCAAGCTATTCCACTTCCCGACTACTCTTTGACTGAAGAAATACCTCCTAACATCCCTGTGATTCATCTGAGTCTTCAACTTCCAACTGTGTCCCCTTGTTGCTGTGTCCCATCTTTGGAACATTCTGTCTCTATCAACCTTGTCAATTCCTCTCAGTATCTTATATGTCGTTATCATGTCCCCCCTATCTCTCCTGTCCTCCAGTGTCGTCAGGTCGATTTCCCTTAACCTCTCCTCGTAGGACATACCCCTTAGCTCCGGGACTAGTCTTGTTGCAAACCTTTGCACTTTCTCTAGTTTTTTTACGTGCTTGGATAAATGTGGGTTCCAAACTGGTGCTGCATACTCCAGTATGGGCCTAACGTACACAGTGTACAGGGTCCTGAACGATTCTTTATTAAGATGTCGTAATGCTGTTCTTAGGTTTGCTAGGCGCCCGTATGCTGCAGCAGTTATTTGGTTGATGTGCGCCTCAGGAGATGTGCCTGGTGTTATACTCACCCCAAGATCTTTTTCCTTGATTGTGTGTGTGTGTGTGTGTGTGTGTGTGTGTGGTGTGTGTGTGTGTGTGTGTGTGTGTGTGTGAGTGTGTGTAGGAGGGTGTGTGTGTTTGTGTGTGTGTGTGTGTGTGAGTGTGTGTAGGAGGGCTAGGAGGTACAAGTGGGGGAGGGGGGAGGGAAGTGTTATTGGGTTAGTGGTCAAGTTCTTGTAGGTCTACTGTCATGTGAGTGAGTGTGTGTGTACGTGTATGTGTGTGTGCCTGTCCTCACTGCATTGATTCAATTAGAATATTTCACTGTGACGGCCTTCTGGGTTATCCTAGGTTCCCTACACGTATGCTCCGTGTGATAGCCTATCACTGTACTCGTGTATACCTGTATAACTTTGCTTACTTATTGAATAAACACTGTCAGAGTAGTGTAGTGTTCGTGTGACTGTGTCCGTCTGTTAAGATAATCTTCCTAAAGTTTGGAATACTTCACAAGGTTTGGAATACTATCCTAATATTATACTAGACTTTTGCTAGTACTAGTTCTAAAAACGAGTAATACAACTAAGCTAAGCTAAGACAAACCCAATTGTTGGTTTATGTGAGCGTGTGTGTGTGTGTGTGTGTGCGCGTCTTGGCATCTCGTTCACAGGGCCTACCTAATCTAATTTTAATTCTAGAATGCTACTAACCACTGCTACTAAAAGTTACTACTTATACATTGGTAATAATATTGATGCTAATACATGAACAGTTGTATGGTATACTACTTCTGTGTCCAGACTACTTCAAGTGTATGTGTGCGTGGCGTGCGTACACATGTGTGCATTTGGTTGGGAGCCCTGCGCCCTAACTTATCTTTCTACCTATGAAATTCTTATGTTTACAGCTCCTCCGAGCAGGGATTTTTCCCCACACTTCAGCAACTCAGTGTGTGTGTGTTTGTTTGTGTGTGTATTTGTGTGTGTGTTTGTATGTGTGAGTTTGAGTGTATGTGTGTGTATCTTTCTGTCTTTACTGATATGCATTCACTTATATGTGGTTACAGGGGTCGATTCACATATCCTGGCACCACAAGAAGCTGTGAATCGAACCCTGTAACCACTCAGTCACTTCAACTACTAACTACCTTATGTTCACTCCTCATTACCTTAGCTTCACTATTCTACACATTATACAACTACCTTAACTTCTCCACATCATTCAATTACCTTATCTCCACTACACTACACAACACTCAGCTATCTACACTACACTACACAACACTCAGCTATCTCCACTACACTACACAACACTCAACTATCTTCACTACACTACACAACACTCAGCTATCTTCACTACACTACACAACACTCAGCTATCTTCACTACACTACACAACACTCAGCTATCTTCACTACACTACACAACACTCACTATCTTCCACTACACTACACAACACTCAGCTATTTCACTACACTACAAACACTCAGCTATCTTCACTACTACACAACCAGCTATCTTCACTACACTACACACACTCACTATCTACACTACACTACACAACACTCAACTATCTCCACTACACTACACAACACTCAACTATCTACACTACACAACACTCAACTATCTCCACTACACTACACAACACTCAGCTATCTTCACTACACTACAACACTAGCTATCTTCACTACACTCCAACACTCACTATTTACTACACTACACAACACTCAGCTATCTTCACTACACTACACAACACTCAGCTATCTTCACTACACACAACAATCTTACTCTAGCTATCTTCACTACACTAGCACTAACACTCACAACTCATATCTCTACACTACACAACACTCAGCTACTTCACTACACTACACAACACTCAGCTATCTTCACTACACTACACAACACTCAGCTATCTTCACTACACTACAAACACTCAGTATCTTCACTACACTAACAACACTCAGCTATCTTCATACACTACACAACACTCAGCTACTTCACTACACTCACAACACTCAGCTATCTACACTACACTACACAACACTCAGCTATCTTCCTACACTAACAACACTCAGCTATCTTCACTACACTACACAACACTAGCTATTTCATACTACACCTCAGCTATCTTCACTACCTACAAACACTCAGCTATCTTCACTAAACTGCACAACTCGCATCTTCACTATCCAACACTCAGCTTTTCACTCTAACACTCAGTACTTCACTACACTACCAACACTCACTACTTCACTAACACACTCACTATCTTACTACACACACAACTCAGCTATCTTCACTACACAACACTCAGCTATCTTCACTACACTACACAACACTCAGCTATCTTACTACACTACACAACACTCAGCTATCTTCACTACACCACAACACTCAGCTATCTTCACTACACTACCAAACATCAATATCTTCACTACCTACACAACACTCAGCTATCTTCACACACTACACAACACTCAGCTATCTTTAACACTACCTACACTCAACTATCTTCACTACACTACACAACACTCAGCTATCTTCACCACTACACAACACTCAGCTATCTTCCCCTCACTCTACACAACACTCAGCTATCTTCACTACACAACACTCGTCTATCTTCCTACACTACGACAACACTCAGCTATCTTCACTCATACACAACCTCAGCTATCTTCACGACACTACACAACACTCAGCTATCTTCACTACACTAACAACACTCAGCTATCTTCACTCACTACACAACACTCCAGCTATCTTCACTACACTACAAACTCAGCTATCTTCACTACACTACACAACATCAAACTATCTTCACTACACTACACACACTCAGCTATCTTCACTACACTACACAACACTCAAGCTATCTTCACTACACACACACTCAGCTATCTTCACACAACACACTCAACTATCTTCACTACACTACACAGCACTAGCTATCTTCCACTACACAACATCAGCTATCTTCACTAACACACAACACTCAGCTATCTTCCTACACTACAACACTCAATACTTCACTACACTACACCAACCTCAGCTATCTTCACACACTACACAACACTCAGCTATCTTCACTACACTACACAACACTCAGCTATCTTCCAATACACAACACTCATATCTCACTCATACACAACACTCAGCTATCTTCACTCATACACAACACTCAGCTATCTTCACTACACAACACTCAGCTATCTTCATTACACTAACAACACTCAGCTATCTTCACTACACTACACTCAGCTATCTCTCACAACAACTACTCCACATGACAAACTCAGCTATCTTCACTACACTCACTGACACTCAGCTATCTTCACTACACTACACAACACTCAGCTATCTTCACAACACTACACAACACTCAGCTATCTTCACTACACTACACAACACTCAGCTATCTTCACTACACTCACAACACTCAGCTATCTTCACTACACTACACACTCAGACTATCTTCACTACACTACCAGACACTCACTATCTTCACTGCACAACACTCAGCTATCTTCACTACACTACACAACACTCAGCTATCTTCCTCACTCTCATTCTTACTCAACACCTGCCACACACACACACTCACTATCTTCACTTCACTACAAACACTTCACTACACTATCACACACAACACCTTCAGCTACACTCACATACACTGCACTCAATTTTCACTACACAACAACCACTATCTACTACCCCATACACTACTACTTCCTACACACACAACATAGATTTCCTTTACACCATTCACTCACAACAACACTCAGCTATCTTCACTACCACTACACAATCAGCATCTTCACTACACTACACGTCTTCACTCTGAACATCTTTTCACTACACTACACAACTCAGCTTCTTCACTACATACAACCTCACTATCTTCACTAACTACTACAACACTCAGCTATCTTCACTATTACACAACACTAGCTATCTTCACTACATACACAACACTCAGCTATCTTACTACACTACACAACATCAATATCTTCACTCACACACAACACTCAGCATCTTCATAACTACACAACCTCACTATCTTCATACCTACACAACACTCAGCATCTTCCTACACAACACACAGCATCTTACTACACTACCAACACTAGCATCTTCACTCACAACTCACATCTTCACACACTAACAACACTCAGCTATCTTCCTACACTAAAACACTCAGCATCTACACTACACAACACTCAGCTATCTTCACACACACATACCTCCACACTACTCCCCTACACAACACTCAGCTATTTCACTACCCCAACACTAAGCTATCTTCACTATACACCCCCAAACCCAAAACAACACCAAAAACTCATCTATCTTTGCTCACCCCCGGGCACCCAGCTATCTTCACTACACTACACAACCTCAGCTATTTTCCCCCAAAACCCCCTTTAAAACCAATATCTTCAAAACACTACACAACACTCAGCTACTTCCCCTACCTCCAACACGGGGGTATCTTGACTACCCCTCGGACATCAAATATTTTCCCTTTTCACTACCAGACCTCAGCTATCTTGGGGAACCCCGGGGCCCCGCTATCTTCCCCTACAAAAATACACCCCCAATATCTTCCCTTTCGGGTTCCCCCTGCCACAACCCCCGTCACTACGCCCCCGCCCTTTGGGGTCATTGCAAACATTTAATCAGCCCCAAACCCACCCGTGGCCCCGGAAATTCCTTCACAACACTGAAAATAAAATTTGTCCTCCTGAAAAACCCTGCACTACACGCCCTACCCTCTCGGGCCTTAATCAGCACCCCCAAATTTTCCTTTACACCATTCCCTGACCAACCTTTACAAAACCCCTTTACTCAAACATTTTCACTAAAAGTTTTCCTTTTTGGGAAAATTTTTCACTCAAAAACTGCCCCTCACAAAAAGGGTGCCCTTTTCACCCCCCGTCCAAAACCACTGTACAAAATTTTTCATTTAAAACCTTTCCCCCGGCCTACCGGGGAAAACGCCGTCTTGCCCCCCAAAAACCCCGGCACTGCACAACAACGCTTTTCCGCCCCGCACCAAACACTCCCCGGCCTAAATGCTCAAAAAAAGTCATACAAACGAAACCTAGCAAAACTGTCATACAAAGGGGTTTCCTTTATTTTTTTTACTCCCAAACACTGTCCCGGAAAAAAGCCCCATATAAAACCCCCTTAATGCATTTTCCCACCCCTTTTCCTTTTTAAAAAAGCAGAAAAGGCCCCTCCTCCCGGGGCCCTCATTTCCCTGTCCTGCAAAAACACTTTTCACTCCTTTACACTGTCCCAGGGGACTGTCCCTCAACACTGCCCTTTTACAACACTTTTCCCCCGGGCCCCGTCCTTCCAAAAAAAAACCCCTTTTGGGACAACCCCGCCCCCAAAAACACCATCACTACCAAACCGTCCTAAAACAACACCATCACTCCCCCGACATTTTCCCCAAACCAAAACTGTCACTAAAAACGAAATCACAAACCTTTTTTCCTTTCCAAAAATTTTACTCGGGGAAAACCGTCCTTTTAACCTATCACTACAAAAAACCTCACTAAAGGCCCATTTCCCAAACACTGTTTTTTTAAAGAAAGCACTGCAATGATCACTCACAATCTGTCCCCCGGAGATAAAAATTTAAAAATACTGAAACCTCACTCCCCACTGTCACTAAAACTGTCCCACCCCCTTTCTTCCCGGGGGGACTGTCACGGACTTGCCCCCGAAAACCCCCAAAACGGAAATCACCCAAACTTTTCAAAAAAAACACCCTCCCCCAAAAAATCCTTCCAAAAAGCCCTAAAATCCCTCCAAAACCCCCTTTACAAACCTATGCTGAACCCCCCTTTTCAAAACACCCTTTTCATAACAACACTGTCACTGCTTTCCAAAACATCCCTAGTCTTCCTCTTCTTGACCTTTCCAAAGGGGATTCATCCCCTTCTTTTAAAATATCGTAGTCAGGGGCTAATATTCAATAATTCTAACTTGACTATATTACTGTTTTTTTTACTATGAGAATATACCCCCGGGGTTTTTTTAGTAAATCCTAATTTCAGTATTTAGGAGGAAAACATATCCTAATCTGACAGCTGGACTATTTTTATATCTTGAGAGTCAAGCAGTGTAAAGATTTTTTTTTTTAAGTATCTATTTGGGGGAAATCATATCCCAAAAAATTAACTCTAGAATTTTTTGTTTATGTCTGGCAAAACCCCAACATAATGGTTTTAAAATTGGGGGGAATGTGACCACGGGCCGTGGACTGAAAGATGTCTTTTCCCGTCTTACTTAAGATCGTTGGAGGTCTACGTAAATTAAAAGTTGCTAAAACTGACAAAGGACTTGTGTGATCAATGTCCTTTTTTGTGTCACCCGGGGGCAGGATCTCTATTGAAACCCCTTTTGGGGGGGAACAGCGCCCCTGTCTTTTTTATTTTAGTAAAAACAGCAGTTTCTTGACTAGCAGCATAGGGGAAAACAGTAGTTCCTCAACCAAAAACCAAAAATAGTACTCCCCCCCAAAAGGCCCTATAAAAAGATATAGATGGGAAAATTTTTTTAAAATTTTTTTTCCCGTGGATTTTTGGGGCCTGGATCAACCCCCTCAACCCCCCAATAGTACCATGGGATGGGGTTTCTATAACCCCGGGGACCTTGGTGAAGGTCCTATTAAAAAAAGGATTACTGATGGGAAAAGGTGGCTCCCCATTACGGGGTTCGGCAAAATATTTCATAGCAGAAATTTGACTGGAAGGCTCAACTACTTCACGAGGCAGATGGCGCCGGTGGTTTCCCCGGAAAAATCGGAGTCCTTTTCAAAAGATCCTCAATCTTTGTTATGGGGTTTTACAAGGCTAACACTAAAAAAATTTTTAAAGCAAATACTCGTGAAGGGTTTGAAAAGGAAATAAAAATGCTGCTGCTGCTGCACTGCGCCAACCCCCCATTGGGGGTTTTGCAACCGGATCTGCCCCACCCCTAACACCCGTGGTTTTAAATAAAAAATGGCCAGTTAATTTCGCTTGATTGATCTTGGTTTGTCTAAAAAAGGTTACTAAAGATTTTAATAAACTCATACATTAAAGGGGCCCCCCCAAAAAAAACTAATAAACAAAAAACTGAGATGAAAAAAATTAAAAAAAAAAAATTTAAAATTAATAAACAATAGAAATGGACCAATTTTAAACTGCTGCAGTATTCCTCCATTCATTTTTTTTTTTTGTTTTATGTAATTAAGTAAGAAAAAGGGAAATCTTTAATTTTAAATTTTTTTTTTTATTGAAATTTCCCTTTTTTTTTTTATGGGGTTTTTTTTTTTATTTTTTTCCTGATTCTTAAAAATAAAGTCAGTCAAAAATGAATGTCCCCGGGGTGAGGGGAAAAATGGACCCTGATGCGGCAAACCCCCTTACCATTGTTCAGGGAGCCTCAAAATTGAAGATCAAAAAAATTAGAAATTAAAAATGTGCTTTTTTAAAGGTGCGAAAAATATTCGCTCATCATCGTGACTGTGGAACAACCCAGCCGGTGTGGGCGGTCAGAAACACTTTTTTCCCCCCCAAGCCTTTATTTATAGTGCAAAAATTATAAGGGAATAAGTCTGTTGGAAAAATACCAATTTTAAATGTATGGTAGAGTTTTTTGAAAGAATTAAGGTAAAGGGAAAAGGATAACGGGGGAATAATTTTTGGGAAAGGGGGGGGTGTGAAAGTTTTTGGGCATATGGTAACATTTTTTTGATAAGGGTAAAAATTTTT